>JAWZYV010013210.1:0-123804 GCA_038373885.1 Cheiracanthium punctorium | reverse complement strand
TTTGTGTGTATGTGAGTGAACACGATAGCTCCTGAACGGAGCATTCGATTGAGCTCAAATTGGATATATATGTCATAAACCACCGTCGCAAGACCGGTATTGATTTTGGTGTGTATAGGACTTATAGTTTTTCTACAGGGCTACGACAAAGATTTCTTTTACATTAGGCCTATGGGGGGAATTTCTTGAAAGTGCGCTAGCGTTTAAACGGTAGATTCGATTGAGCTCAAATTGGGTATACATGTTATAAACCACCGTTGCAAGACCGGTATTGATTTTGGTGTGTATAGGACTTATAGTTTTTCTACAGGGCTACGACAAAGATTTCTTTTACATTATGGCCTATGGGGGGAATTTCTTGAAAGTGCGCTAGCGTTTAAACGGTACATTCGATTGAGCTCAAATTCGGTATACATGTTATAAACCACCATCCTAAGACCGGTATTGATTTTGGTGTGTATAGGACTTATAGTTCTCCTAAAGGGCTACGACAAAACTTTCTTTTATGTTATGGCATAATGGCATATGGGGAGAAATTCTTGAAAGTGCGCAAGCGTTTAAACGGTGCATTCGATTGAGTTTCAATTTGGTATATATGTTTGAATTATTCATCGATTAAAATTTATTTAAGTGCTTGGTAATGATCTTAATCGTAAGTGTTCGGAAAGTCGAGTGGAGTCACTCCAGATTTTTTTTGTTACTATTATTTGTTGCTAAACAAAGTTAAAATATTCTAATAAATAAATAAATAAATATATATATATATATATATATATATATTTACATGAAGGTATAATTCCTTAGTCTTGTACTTTTAAATTCAAATATTTTTCACCTTCCTCCAACCCCCCCCCCCCCTCCCACCACCACCAAAAAATTCAGCAATTAACCGTCAGCAAAATTTGGCTGAAATACACACTTTGTACACTTGATCTCTTTCTGAAAATAGTCTGATAAGATGGAAATGATTGATTTTAAACTGTATCATTGGCTTAATTTACCTATATTATTATAAACATAATATGATAATAGCCAGTAGATAACATCATCATGACAATCTTTTCAAAGAAAATTAATGCTGAACAAATAGGGTGAAGACTTTGAGCTTTAATGTTAAACTTACTTTACAAAACAGCAAATAATGTAGCATTACCGTAAAGTTGTGTTGCTGAGATTAAAAATTATAAAAATTATTGAGACTGGATTATGTTAAACTTGTCTGAATGAGAAAAGGGTTAATTTTGATAATTAGTATTAAAGAAATATTTTTCTCTTCCAATTACCTACCCATCGAGAGACGAAGACATGCGGCACCCCCTAATTTAACGCGCACATACACCGCCTGCACACGGTGATTCTTGATCAGTGCAGAATCAATTAGGAAGTTCAAACGCACTATTATTTCTCGAAAAACTAATCCGAGAATTTATTAAAATGTTATTCCTTTTTTCAAGTATTGCCCCCCCCCCTTAGAGAGAAATAGAAGCACTATAAAATTTAAAAAAAAAAATGTTTTATTAAAGATATAAGAATCACAAAAATGCTAAAAATTTCAATTGTCTTTGCAATAATAAACATCCCACTCTACTGCAATCAAATAATGATGTAAATAGGGCAATAAAATTTGCGTCTTTTCATAATTTGTCCATCCCTTTGAGATGTGCATTTATATGAAAATCATTTTGCGTACGAGAATACTTAGAAAATTTTAAATTTTCGTGCTGTACTTCTAAAAACTATCTATTACTTTGACATTGTGACTGGGATCATCATTCTAACATAGTATTACTGTGAGACAGTGGCGTAGCCAGAAATTTTTCATACGGGGGGAGGGGGGGAAGAGGGTCATTCAGAGTGTGAAAAATTTAGTATAAAACTGATACGAAAAATTAACAATATTTAAAAAAATCATAAGACGGCAAAGGGCAATGAGGCGTTTCGGACGGCCATGGGCTACTCTGCATAGTGTATGGCAATTTTCAATAGAGATAAATACAAAATACACTAATGTACCTCTGTTTACGCCCTTTTGGACGCCTACTTGTTTCTCACATTTTTTTTTTAAATTCACGCCCCCCCCCGTCTTCTCAAAATACACACCCATTCAATATTGTGCGCTTTTTCCGGGCGCTTTTTTCCGGTGCGCTTTTTTCCGTGATTCGTTTTAACCGAAGTTAAATAACATTATAAATATAGGACTTCAATCGCGACCTAGATTCCAGGTACGTTATAACCGATAGTACGTTATATCCCAGTCCGTTTTAACCGGTGCGCACTGTATATATATAAACTTCTGTTCAAATGACAGGAACTTTATTCATAGTTCCAGGATTGCTACTAGAAAGCGCTCTTGAACGGTTTTTTTTTGGGGGGGGGGAGAGGGGTGCCCTTTGTCTCTTTCCCTCTTCACAGCATTGGATCATAATCTAAAATAATACTTTAGTAGCCCCACCATAGCCGAGTGGATAAGGGACTCAGAATGGTAGACGGCCGAAGTGTGAAGGTCCCGTGTTTGGGCCCCGTCGCGCAGCTGTCGATCTAACGGTCTGGAGTTTTGGTCGGTTTTCTCCAGATGTAACATGAATACGCGTTAGAACTCCCTAGCAAGTCCTCCGACCAAGACACCCCCATCCTAGACAGATGCCCCTCGAGGCAGATTTGCCTTAATACACACAATACAATATAATATTTTAATAACTAATACTTTCAGGTTATAAGTAATTAGTACTTTAATTCCTTATTTCAGGCAGCTGAGGCGCCCTAAATTCCAAGGAAAGTTTCATGAAAATACTACGAACTGCTTACAGTTTTGCAGTTTCAAGCGGGAAATTTATTAACATATTTAAATATTTATAAATATTCTACAAGAACGTTACATTTTTGGTTCTTCATTTTATCCAAGTAAAAAATTCTTCTTAACTTTGTGATGTCAAAGTCATGTTTCTGAACAAGTTTCCCCAAAGCTTATTAAATGACTATACAGCTTATAATTTAGATATTAATAAAAATAATAGTAAATGTGCCTTTTATTGTTTAAAAAAAGAAAGAAAAAGATGCATCAAACACAGTATTTACATTATGCTCTTCATGTCAAATTTATAAATTGTTCATGTTCACCACTAAACATTGAGAGATGGCTGAAGTGTGAAGGTTCAGGATTCTGTCTTCTCGCGCAGCCGTCTTTCTAACGGTCTGCAGTTTTGAGCGATTTTCTCCAGATCTTACGTGAATGCGCGTTAGAGCCCCTTAAAAAGTCTTTTGCCACACGCACCCCCCCCCCCCCCCGGCAAATATCCCAAGCGTAGATTTGCCTTAAACACACTCTACACTACACTATAAAATTGTTCACTCTGGCACTAGCTCCCTTTTCCATAATTCTTTTAAAACATTACTTTATAAAATAAAATCATTTTAAAAAGTATTTATACGAATAATGTACAGATGAAGCCACAAATTTCAAGGCTATTTAATAAACCACACATGCGTAAAGAGGGGACCCCCGAAGTGACTTGGAATTTATATTATATATAAATAAAAAAGTAAAATATAAATATGCCGTTTTGCAAATTAAATTTCGACGTTTCTAAACGTGCAGCTTTTCTTCCAAAATAAAAATTTATCTTATAATTTTTACAGATTTAACTTTCGAAACACACTTTACTTAAAAAGTGCAGAAAAAATGTAATGAAAAGCACAAACAGTGGAAATAAGGGATGTCAGTTAGCAACGAGTTTTATTAAATAAATACTAAATTTAATTGATGATTTTACTAATAAAAAGTTTAAAAAAAAAAGATTGTGTAACCTTGTATGTGTCCGGAATCTTCTTCTAACTTTTTTTAAACAAACTTTTGCCGCCTCTGGATACGCCCCTAGCTACTAGTTACGCCACTGGTTAGTAAGTAGTCCTTAATCATCTATTATGTAAAACAAACTTTAAAAGTAATTTTCGTATTATTTTTATTATGATTTTAACACAGTAATATTTTTAGAATAATTAAATTAAGAATAAATGAAGCCGGAAAATATTACTTTAGTTTTTCACTTTCTTTTAAAAAGAATATTACTTCCTCTTTTCCTGTAATTATTTTAAATTTAGTGCACTTTTTGAAGGGCGTTACAATAATATCAACTGCAAATCTGATTTCCCCTTGTCTGCGAGATTTTCTTTCTGGTCAGTAAAACAATCCAGCCAATGAGAACCCTTCAGATACAAGTGGGTGGAGATTTCTAATATCCTGAAAGTATTTTTCAAAAAGCGGTGGTGCTGCCATCTACACACTGGCAATAATGGCAAAATATTTTCATGAAAAAAATAAATAAAAATTATTGACTAAAAAATTTTTTTTTTAATTTAAAATATTCCTCTACATGTACACTTTTTTTGACTTCATAAAACAAGTAAAAAATATTTTGGTTTTTTTAATTACAAGCAAATATTTAAAAGCTGTCCACTTGGCTGCTTTTATCGCTAATAAGGATCGCCAATTCGTAAATAAATAATGGCTTCTAAAACAATATTTAGACCACATTAATCGAAAAAAAAAATAGTAGTAATAGATTTCTGCCGTCTTCATGTATATGATACTGAAATTTCTAACTATTATCTTCATTTAATCAGAAGTTAATGTGTACAATGGAAGTTCCTTTGGCGAAACTCACGAGAAACACATCCTTAAAATAAAACCATAAAGCACATTGTCTGTCATCGCCATTTTCCGGAAAAAAACCCACCGGGTTTAGGTTACCATACCTTAACTTCTAATCATCAAACGGCGGGGTTACCATAATAGCATCCTTTATTGCGCCAAGAAAAAGTCGCCAAATAAGAAGTGCGCCAAAGCGACCATACTAAAGCTGTACCATAGTAGGTGGCTGAAGTGTGAAGCTCCAGGGCCAACTGAACAGCTGTCAAAGTAACGATCTGAAGTTTTGGATGGTTTTCTCCATTGCTCCGTGAATACGCTTTAGAACCTTTTAAAAAGTCCTCTGCCGAAGGCACTGCCCTTAGGCAGATATACCTTGTGTAGGTTTACCCATGTAGGTAATACAACATGCACAGCGTCCCCTGAAGTGGAGTACATAAGGAGATAGCCGGAGTACGACGACAAATAGGTTAATTCATTAAATTCTAACTCAGAATAAGAATTTGTAATTTGATTTAAATATACATTTAATTTTCAAAATAATAAACAATTTAGTTTTAGAATACACATACATGTATTATATTACACACACACACACACACACACATGCTATTTTAACTTATAATTATTTTTACCTTTAAATTAAATTATCTCTAAGTGTACGCAACCAAGTAAGTTTGGCGTTTTCCTTTCCAAATTAGTGCATATCACGTCGTATAGATGGCAGCACTAAACATCTATTAGCTCAGTCAGAGATTACTTTTTAATTCTGTCTCTAGATGGCAGCACTAAAAATCTATTCTATCAGTTCGAGATTACTTTTTAATTCTGTCTGCAGATGGCAGCACAATATACTAAATCACGAAAAGTGTGTGTAAAACGATAACAACGTTTCCGTATGTGTTTAATGTATTAGTGCTGTAAAAGTAACGACAAAATGAGTATCCGTATGTATTTGTTACTTAGATGTTCACTATTCGTTACTAAGTATTCGTTACTCGTTACTTTCGTTACTACTAATAGAATAGGATCATACGCATCCGAATACCAAGGAATCTAAGGGATTACAGATATGTATTCTAATAGTACCAATACAAAGTATATTAAAATCAGACATTAGAAGAAACAGAAAATTTATTTAACATTTCAAAAAGTATAAAACTGAATGTGTAGATGAAATACATAACATCAACCACTAGAATTATAAAATTTACTATGAATTTGCCAGTAGTAGTTTGATACTGCTAGTGCAGCCATCTATGAGCGTATTATTTGCTAGATTATACTGAAAAGAGGAACAATAAAAATAAATATTTAAGAGATTGACATAAAATTTTTGGAAATACCCATAAAGATTGTAAAACAAATCAGTTTACCAAAAATCAGTGGCAATGTTTCGAAATATTTACAATGTGAATATGAAATAAAAGACGTAAGCATAGCAAAATAGTTTTACAAATTTATAAGAATAGTAAAAATAATAAAATAATCACACTACAAAATTAAATGAGAATATGAAAAAAAAAAAAGAAAAAGTTAAGTTCGCAATCCTGCTTCGGAACCACCCTGAAAGAAAGAATTCTGATTGCACCACTATTTAGTACTAAAATGTTAGAAAGCCCGAAATTAGCACCCCTTACAAACGTGCTTCTCTTATATGTATTGCTCCTCTACAATTATAAGAACACCCCCCTCCCCCCCCCCGCAAAAAAAGAGTTCAATTGCGCATAATAACATACTATACACCGGATCGTATCCCCCCATTGTACGACCCATATCAATAGAGCGGCAGATACTAATCCATCTCCATAACTGTAACGAAACATACGGATTCTTCCAAACCTCATCAAAACGATTCCATTCGGCGCGGCACAAACGAATTGCAACCAGAACATACTACTCCTCAAATACCGAAACTGATTTTTCCCTCCCAACAGCGAGAATCCATAATACTTCCGGTATCTAGTAACGGAAAGGAACATACTATTACTCAAATACCGAAATTCATTTTCTCCCGTTCGAAGTTCGAACCTGGTCGATCCGAAATGCAAACTCGAAAGTCATTTTCCCCATTGAAACCGCGATCCGATATCCAGTAACCCCAGTAACAAATAACGCCTCGCCTGGCAGTCTGTATTCGAAGTTCGAAGCTGCTCGATCCGAAACATCTTCGGATCGAGTAACGAGTAACGATATCAACCGAAAAGTAACAACTCGTTACTTCGAGTCTGAGTGATTATCCGTATCTTAGTACCGAATACATGCGGTTTGCTTCAGCTCTATAATGTATGTAACATGGGAAGAAGACCATTGCTTATAACTATTCAGGTAGCATCAGAACCTAAAAAAAAAAGATTTTCGGTTCTATAAAATGAAAGCTACACAGTGGCACAAGCATAGGACAGAGGCCCACTGGAACTTTAGCCCTGGCCTCTCTCAGCTGGCCAGCCATCCAGTATGTCAAAGACAGTTCACGTTGAATTTTTCCGTCTATCCTGTGCATTTCTCATAAGGGGCATTCGATTGCTTCATTTATCAACAGTAGTGGAATTGTTCGATATTCTGAAACCGTGTACGCTGAAAAGAGCTGGTGCACGTAAAATCTGCCGTTGCTCCGTTGCTGCTTTTCCCTGTTTAACCCTTTAAAGCGCAGTGTTCCCGCTCTTGGAACACCCAACTCTGACGTTTTGACTGTTGCCAGTCACGAAGAATAGATTTGATTTATATAAAAATAGTTGCGGGTGACATAGCTCCACCGGAATCCTTTACTTTTTAGCACGCCATTTCCCATAAAAAAATGGTCACGGTTCTTTTTAACAGCATTGACATCTGCTGAAAAATGGAAGAATGCGAGAACAGCTGGATACATTACCCAATGCTGAAAAAAGGGCAGCCGTTGCCATCGCTCGACTTAACTACCAGCAAGAGGGCGGACGATCGAAACGTTCATCGCGTGCCACAGATCTAGAGACCCTTTTTTGACGCAGCTGGCTGTCCCGGCACAGAAATCTGGATAAGAGAGAGGTCGCATTTAGGTCCATACCGCCCCGTTGACAAAATTAAAATCTGCCGCTCTCATCATGCTCCTTTTATATCTCCATTCTCCACGCACGCTGCTAGTGAGTTGTCATTTAAACCTTTTACAGGCCCATGTTCCCAATTGGGAACATCCGCTAAAAAATCTAATGAAAAATTAAATTTTATCAATAGTGACCAGAAAAAAAATAAAAGATGATTTGATTTTTGAAATAGAATTTGCATTTCTGTCATGAGTAGAAAACTGGATAAAAAATCATAAAAATATAAATTTTCATAAATTTTTAGAGCTATCTTGATACCCCCCCCCTTCCGCTTCAACCTTAATTCACATCGTTACATAAATTTAAAAATAAAAATCTTTCATTTATTCTTAATATTTCACTTATTATTTAAACTACCCATAAAAGTATTGTCAAAGTATAGCTTCTAAAAAGTATAGTCAGAAATGACCCATGTTCCCAATTGGGAACATCCGCTAAAAAATCTAATGAAAAATTAAATTTTATCAATATTGACCAGAAAAAAATTAGTAGATGACTTGATTTTTGAAATAGAATTTGCATTTCTGTCATGAGTAGAAAACTGGATAAAAAATCATAAAAAAATATAAATTTTCATAAATTTTTACGGAGCTAGCTTGATACCCCCCCCTCCCCTTCCGCTTCAACCTTAATTCACATCGTTACATAAATTTAAAAATAAAAATCTTTCATTTATTCTTAATATTTCACTTATTATTTAAACTACCCATAAAAGTATTGTCAAAGTATAGCTCCTAAAAAGTATAGTCAGAAATGACCCATGTTCCCAATTGGGAGCACAGTAAAATTGGAAAGGGGGGGGGGACTTTTTTTCCCTAATTTAAATGACTAATATTCTTTAACTAGAAGTTTAGAAGGCAAAATATCCAAAAAACTAATTTAAAATGTTTCTGGATCTGAAGTCATACAGTAAAAGGTTAATAAAACGTAGTCTAGAAAAAAAATATGGACTTAAAATGGAAGGGGACGGAAAAAACACTCAAAATACTGGTGTTAAACAATAAAGTAAATAAAAAACTTTGTAAAAAACACACATAAGATGTTATAGGTAAGAGGATACGCACGTTTCAACCAAAAATTGTTTTGGCCTTCATCAGTCCAAGCCCTTCGTCGCAAGAAACACAGGGAACTGAAAAGAGTTAAACAAGCAAGATGTTGCCACAAGGGGCAAAGAAAAGTCGAACAAAACCACGGAGAGGGGTAGAAAAAAATAAAATAAAATATGGGATAAAAAGGAAAGGAAAGAAGCACAAAAATACAGAAATAAAAAATAAATAAATAAATAAATAAATAAAAATTATAAAAGAAAGGAACACACGAATACAAACACACACACAAAAAAAGAGAAAACAGAACAAAACAAAATAACAAAAAACAAATAGAACACAATATATAATTATTTGTTAAATATATATATATATTTAATTAAAAACCGCGAACAGGACAACACAATATATAATTTTTTTTTTTAAATATAAAAACGTAAAGGAAAGACAGTAACACACGTACACACACATTAAGAAAAGGGGGGGGCAAACAAAATAAAAGAATAGAGGGGGAAAGGGAACGAAAGAAAAAGAAAAAAGGGGGGAGGGGGGGAGTAGACGAAGAAAGTGAATAGAAACTTACAACAGCAGCTTCCAAGCAGAATGAACGAAAGGAACGGAAGAACCATCGTTCACAAGACGTTCTAAGTGCTGGGTAATGGAAAAACCTTCCAAAAAATCCAGATGGCGCAAAGACTGAGGAGTGCACAAAATCTTAGCCTTAGAAAACTGAAAACGATGATTGGAATTCCAACAATGTGAGGCAATAGAAGATTTGGAAAGTTCGTGCTTAGAAACATATCTATCATGCTCTTTGAGCCTAAATTTGAGAGCTCTTCTGGTCTGACCAATATAGCCCAAATCACAAGATCCACAAGGAATATAATAAACACCCCAACGGTTCTCAGTAGGAATAGGATCTTTAAGGGAAGAAAATTTAAGTTTATTAACAGGTTTGAAAATGACTTTGAAACCGAAATTTACTATAACCGAAATTTACCTATAACATCTTATGTGTGTTTTTTATAAAGTTTTTTTATTTACTTTAAATCAATTTATTGTTAAAAATGGAAGGGTCACATCATAGGTGCACCCAGCACCATAGGTGCCCCAGGGGGGCTATGGGGGCTCAAGCCCCCCGTTGAAGGTGGAAAGTTAGAAGTGAAAATCATTGAAAATTGTGCCTAATGAATTAAATTTTTTTCTTTTTAAAAACTGTCTATTATTTCTAAAGTACTTTTTACAAAAAAAAAAAGTTAGTTTAAAAATAAACACTTACAGTTAGTGTACAAAAAATACAGTTAAACTCGCTTTCAACGATACTGAAAAGATCAGATAATTATTTGACTATAACGAGTTACATTGCTTGTGCATTCTGTGGGCAAGTCAAGTGGCAACAGCCTAATTTTGACGTTATGAGAGAGCTATAACTATAATCGAGGTCACTATAACCGAGTTCATCAGAATTTGTAGCTCTGGTCTAATTAGAAGTACGGTTCTGAACGCGAGTTATCTATGAGTGAAAGTGTGAACTTGAATTAATAAATAAAAATGAAATTGAGAGACAAAAAGTGAACGTCAGACAAAAAGTGCGCTGCAAAAAAAGTCTGTCAAATTTACAGAAAAAAAAAACTGTTCGCCAGGAAGCCAGTTTATTTCCGTGTTTTTTTTTTTTTTTTTTTTTTTTTTTTTTTTTTTTTTACCAGAAGTCTTCCGTAAATTTTACAGATTCTCAGTTTATTTTACAGAAATCTTCCGTATATGGAAAAAAATACGGATGAGTTCTGTAAAATATACGGAAATAAACTGGCGTCCTGGCTGACAGTTTTTTTCTGACAGTTTAGCAGACATTTTTACAGTGTGAGACTCTTTCATCTCAGGAAAATGACTTATGTTTATATGCATGCATACAGGCAGAGCCTGATCATAGTTGGTCGGTGCCCCGGGGAAAGAGGTTATTTGGGGGCCCCCTATGCTATCACAAGCATTTTAAATTATTCGGATATCTTGTGATAAGCATATATATGACCATACCATACGTTTTCAAAAACTCCTAACTTCTTGTTTATTGATCCATGAGTCTTAAAGACCATTGAATTAGAAGAACAGAAAATAAATCTCTAAATCAATTTATTGTTAAAAATTATGCTATAGATATTACGCCTAAACACTGCACAGCACTCCAGATACACGCTTAAATCTATTGATTAAAACTAACACTCATTTATTGATTAAATTTCTTATCGGCCGATTTAAATCCTTTTACGCCAAAAAATACTCATTCAAGACAATAATTTGTGAATGCCTCAATTCGCCCCAGCACTCCGCATCCGCTATATTCTATTTAACTCATTTTCCGCAAAAATCTTGTCTACTTGAGTATTCTGTCTGTCTCTTCTCTCCCACGACCATATCCTATTACTGTCTCACGTGACCCACGCTGTTCAACGGCTAACGGTTCATAGTCGGGCATAGTTGTGTGTGTATTCGCTGTTGATAATTTTATGTTATATCCGAATACCAAATGCATCTTTTTCATATTCAGAGTTGTGAAATAAATTCAGCCTAGATATGGAGGAGATGCTTTAGGTAAAGATTTCGCTTTAATGACATAGTTTCTTACGATTGGATTATAAAAAGCTGTTGTAAAACAAATGAAGTTATGATATCTCCACCCAAACTGACTAAGTAGTATTTTACCTTTTTCATGTCAATAAATTGGGTTGCTTCTTTAATTAAATCTCACAGCTGGTTTAACCATGATTGCATTTCTGTATTCTGACTGTACTGTGAATTCGTTTTATAACGAGAGACTATAGTGAAATTATATTCTATTTATTAAAAAAATACTTTTTTATAGTGCATTAAGATATATGTAATGTATTTGCTTTGATTTAAAATTTATTTTCTCGGGCTTATAATATTAGATTACAGATCTAAAAAAAATGAAGAAAACAAATAATTCAATATATTAATCAAAAACAGCAAATTTTAATAAAACACCCTTTTTCTAGCTTAAAATAATAATCTTAATTGAGTACAGATGTGTTAATTAAAAAAGGGCTTATTTTGCAAAAACGCTCATTCTATAGCTTAAATAATAATCATAATTGAGTACAGTTATATTAATCAAAAACGGACAGACAGTCCTCATTTTTGATTATTATTTAGCCTAAATGGAGCTGTTGTATAATGCTCAAAAATTGAGAATTTTTCGCTCCATTGATTTTTGTCGAAGAATTGAGCAAATTTTACTCAATCGGGAGAATGGCTGTTTGAAGTCAAAAATTGAGTAAAAATATACTCCGTTTGATTATTATTTTACTCAATAGATTTAAGCGTGTATCTCCTTGGGAGTACATAAAAGTGCTAAAAGAACCATACCTGTACGACCCGTAGTTCTCAAGAAAAGAGCGAGAAAAATGCAGAAACGTCACGTTTCCGGTGCACGAAAAGAGCCTTTATTGGAATCATGAACATACTCTTTTTTTTTTTTTTGCATATGCTTTCATAAAATGATGCTCAAAATGTCCACCGCGCATATAGAGGCTTACATGCGCGCGCAGTGTAATGGCCAACTGCTTACGTTCCATCAATCTGGTACCCACTTAACCCTTTGAGGCGCAACCCTTTCCCAATGCTGGAAAAAGGGCAGCCGTTGCCATCGCTCGACTTAACTACCAGCAAGATGGCGGACGATCGAAACGTTCATCGCGTGTCACCGATCTAGAGACCTTTTTTGACGACAGCTGGCTGTGCTCGCGCACAGCCAGCTGCGCCAAAAAAGGTCTCTAGATCGGTGACACGCGATGAACGTTTCGATCGTCCGCCATCTTGCTGGTAGTTAAGTCGAGCGATGGCAACGGCTGCCCTTTTTCCAGCATTGGGCAATCTATCCAGCTGTTCTCGCGTTCTTCCATTTTTCAGCAGATGCCAGTGCTTTTAAAAATAATCCTGACAATTTTTTTACGGGAAATGTGCTCAAAAGTAAAGGATTCTTGTGGAGCTATGTCACCCGCCACTATTTTTACAGAAATCCAATCTATTCTTCGTGACTGGCAACAGTCAAAACGTTAGAGTTGGGTGTTCCCAGAGCGGGATCACTGCGCCTTAAAGGGCTAAATACACCAGCACGAAGGGGAGGGTCTAAATCACTGTTTGTTGTAATTAGGACTCGATAGATCAATTCTTTCAATCGTTTTCATTATAAGCAATCCATAGGTACCGAGTCCCCCATATGTAATCCAGTATCCAATTTAATGTTTCTATAGTTGTTTTTTTCTCGCACCGGATGTGACGTCATATTTTGTATTCCCAATTTTTCTCGAAAACTATGGATCGTACAGGTACAGTTCTTTGAGCAATTTTTATGTACTCCCAGCGAGGAATCTGACTCTGCAGAGTGTAGGCGGTATTTATGGGACACCCAGTATAAATATTTATATCTTGGGTGCGCCCCCCCTAGAAAAAATGATGCCGGCGCCCTTGGATGTATCATGTAACGCATGTGCAGTTGAACTTCATTGACTAGTCAATGGGTTGGCTGAGGATTAAAGAAACAAGATCTAAATAGGATGCGCTGCTTAAACGACATACAAAAATCCAAAATACCGTCACCAAAAAAAAGGAAGAGATTATAATCTGTATTAAACACCACAAAATGTCAAATATATATATGTAATGTATAAAAAGGTAATTTGGGTTTTACTAGTTTGGGTATTGTTCAAACCGGTACTTTCACAAGTTTTGCTTTCCTGTCATACTTGCCACGCGCGTTCTGGAGCTATGTTTTATTTATTTTGTTATTTGCCAGACATCAGGCCGTCGATTCTGAGTTCTTTAGATGTACACGTGTCCTCACGCCCTTGTAGCCCCGGATGCGGGTCATGTTGGTAAATGTGTGTGGTTCGATCAGAGATAAGAGAGAGGAGGATTTGTGTCTTCGCAGACCACGTGGTGTGGTAAGCGTAAATACTCCCGCACATCGAAAATCGGGGGACTTCTGCCACAGGAACTGCTTAATGAGTCCACGCTGATTCTTGTACCCGTCTCCCCTCCCCTCTTCTCATTCTAAATTGTAACTTAATTGTAATTTTCGATAAACCATATTACCTGCCTTAACTCTGAAGCTTACTTGAAATATCTGACGTCTCATATATATATACAGAGGCGTAGCCAAGGGGGGGGGTTAGGGGGGGTCATAACCCCCCCCATGCGGAATTTTTTGCCATACAAAATGTATATTCTTCACTACATTATCACACACACGTATACATATATATGAGTTGCAGTAGTCATAACCCCCCCACATGAAAAATTTCTGGCTACGCCCCTGTATATATATATATATGTAATGTATAAAAAGGTAATTTGGGTTATACTAGTTTGGGTAGTGTTCAAGCGGGTACTTTCACTGTAAGTTTTGCTTTCCTGTCAAACTTGCCACGCGCGCTCTGGAGCTATGTTTTCTTTCTTTAGTTAGTTGCCAGATACAAGATCCTTGAATCTGTGTTCTTTTTAGTGTACACGTGTCCCCACGCCTTTTTAGCCCCGGATGCGGGTCATGTTGGTAAATGTGTGTGGTTCGATCAGAGATAAGAGAGAGGGGGAGTTATGTCTTCGCAAACCACGTGGTGTGGTAAGCGTAAATACTCCCGCACATAGAAAATCGAGAGACTTCTGCCACTGGAACTGCTTAATGAGTCCACGCCGATTTTTGTACCCGTCTCCCCTCCCCTCTTCTCATTCTATGTTGTAACTTAAATGTAATGTTCAATAAACCATATTACCTGCCTTAACTCTGGAACTTTACTGAAATATCTGACGTCTCAAATAGACGGCAGGATGATTGCCTGTGTGCCAATTAAAAATTTTAAATTGTGAAAAATTAACGCTCAATAGTCCGGGAGACGGGTTCATCGCCCACCGTTCGCAGGAGATGCAGCGCGCCCCTTCGCCGACCAGCCGATGGCCTACACCCTTGAGTCCGCTCTCCGCCGGCCAACTTCGTCGAGCCCTGCCCTGGGAGATTTCAACACCGATGTCAGGTTATCTTCGGAAGTACTTCACAGAACGTCCTGCTCGTTCTACGCCGTTAATGCCGAAATTGAAGAACGTCTGCATTGATGAACAGCCTATGCCGTATTTCTGCAGCGCTCACCATCCAGAAATCTGTGCCTCCTTATTTATTTTTTTGTTCTTCGTACGCCCGCTGCTATTCTGAAAATCCGATGGAAATCGACGAGAAACTTCACTGCCTTCATTGCCCCCAAAATAGGGCCTCCCCTTACGAGAAGTGTGTGCAACTGGTGAATCATTTCCCCCCCCCTTTTCTCCGTGCCGAATATTTTTGTTTTTGTGCGTATAACTTAGGTTGACCGAAACTCCTCCTGCCTGCATTGAACTTGTGAGAGAAGATATTTTTTTGTGTGTGTTTTGTTTATTGTTGAAGAATGACGATTTCAACTTGTGGATATTGATTAAGTGAAGTACGTATATTTTCAGAGTTGAAGTGAACATTAGAGCATTGGACTAATTAAGCAGTTCCAGTGGCAGAAGTCTCTCGATTTTCGATGTGCGGGAGTATTTACGCTTACCACACCACGTGGTTTGCGAAGACATAACTCTTATCTCTGATCGAACCACACACATTTACCAACATGACCCGCATCCGGGGCTACAAAGGCGTGGGGACACGTGTACACTAAAAAGAACACAGATTCAAGGATCTTGTATCTTGAGGGGGGAGAGAGTCAAACTCACGTTTTAAATTCACAAAAATCTAGAAGTGTACGTAATATTTCTTTTAAATTTAATTTGTTTATTCTTTAGTTTTTACTTTGGTGGTTCTCATGTGCTCAAAGAGAGGAGCCGCCACTGTGCACAAGCTAAAGCTTTGGAAACATTGAGAGCAGTGGTCCCCAACCGTGGATCAAGTGGTACCGGGCCGCCAAGGAATCATTAAATTATTTCCATTTCATTTTACTGCAGTGGCGGCTCCTCCATTTGGGCACATGAGCACGTGAACCCCCAGAGGAAAAACTAAAAAATAAACGCATTAACAAATTAAATTTTAAAACAAATCTATATTAAGTACACTTCTAGATTTCTGTGAATTTATAAAAAGTGAGTTTTGCGCTCCCACACCACTCAGTATTATTAAATACGCTTATTAAAGCTAACCCACTGCATCGTAGATTACTACAGCATAATATTTCGTCGCTCGCACGTGCGATCGGCCGAATGGCCTTCTGAACCGCTCTCTGAGAAAAGACGCGGAGAGAGTATCGGGAGAAGTAAGGCGCTGCGGATATCATTCCACATTTTTAGCATGCTTCACGGACGAATTATTTTTGCTGTTATCTCTTCCGGATTCTCCCTTGTATTGTTATGTTCGGTTGGTTAATCCATTTCTTTTCATTTTCTTATTATTTTCATTATTTTTATCATTTTTCACTATAGTATATTTTACGAACTACCGTCAATAATTAAGATGAGAGTCAAATAAGTGTTTCGGAGCTAAAACAATTACATTTTTAAATATTATCCTTTGAAATAAAAATTAATCAAGACAACATTTTTGCTAAAACTTATCTTGGTGAGACGAAATGTAGGACCAAAGATTACTTGTTTTCTTTCAGTTGCGAGCATTGTTTTCCTTCAACTGCTGGAAACGCAAATATATTTTAACTTGTAAGGTGCGCCTTATATCTCCATATTTAATTTTCGAAAATTACTTTGTGAACATCCATTTAAATAACCCACGAGCCGCCACTGATTTACTGTGATTTATTTCTCTCGGGTTTCGACTTGACCGGGTTTAAGCTAATTTATACTTTTGTAACAGAAGAAATCATGCAACTATTTTAAATTTTTAAATTAGTTTATTCTTTATTAAACATTTCAAGATTATGAATTGAATTTGCATTCACTTAAATCCCAGTTGCCATTTCCGACAACTTATCTTTGTGAAACGGGTTTTTTGCAGTGATAGAAACCAAACCAAAAAAATCTGGAGTGACTCCCCTCGACTTTCCGAACACTTACGATTAAGATCATTACCAAACATTTAAATAAATTTTAATGGATGAATACTTCAAACATATATACCAAATTGAAGCTCAATCGAATGCACCGTTTAAACGCTAGCGCATCTTCAAGAATTTCCCCCATAGGCTATAATGTAAAAGAAATCTTTGTCGTAGCCCAGTAGAAAAACTATAAGTCCTATGCACATCAAAATCAATACCGGTCTTACGATGGTGGTTTATAACATATATACCCAATTTGAGCTCAATCGATTGTACCGTTTAAACGCTAGCGCCCTTTCAAGAATTTCCCCTCATAGGCCATAATGTTACAGAAATCTTTGTCGTAGCTCTGTTGAAAAACTATAAGTCCTATACATACCAAAATCAATACCGGGCTTGCGACGGTGGTTTATAACATATATACCCAATTTGAGCTCAATCGATTGTACCGTTTAAACGCTAGCGCCCTTTCAAGAATTTCCCCTCATAGGCCATAATGTTACAGAAATCTTTGTCGTAGCTCTGTTGAAAAACTATAAGTTCTATACATACCAAAATCAATACCGGGCTTGCGACGGTGGTTTATAACATTTTGTTACAGACCGAATTTGAGCTCAATCGAATGCCCCGTTTAGGAGCTATCGTGCTCATTCACACACACACCAACACATACACACTAGGGAATGCAATCCCGCACTGTTTTTCGTCTTAAGGGATTTCGGGATTGACATTTATTAATCCCGCGGGATTGACATTCTATTTAACTTGGACTTCATTTCAACAGGGACAAGTAGAAAAAAGTAAGATTTCAAGCACTATCAAGTTTAATAATAATAATTAATCTTATGAGATAATTAATACAATAACTTACAGAAATATGAAAATTATAATCATGATATTCAGAATGATTTACGAAGTTATGTCTCATATTAGTTGCTAAAAATGAGGTTTTTCCAGGAATGTATAGATGTATTCACACAATTTAATTTTCTTGGTTGCTTTATTTTCATAGTTGATGAAAAAAGAACGCACGAAATCGAACAAATCCAATGAATCATTTCCTAGTCTAGATTTAATTTTAGTAAACTAATTAAAAGTGTGAATTAAAAAAATTAAAAACAAAAATGAATTTTTTTAAAAATTAATTCGTGAATGTTCGCTAAGAGATAAATTTCGTAGTATAAAATATTTCAGTTCGGAGATTGGGAAGTTTTCGAAAAATTTAGATTACGATGTTTAGATTTAGATGTTCGATCCAAACTCCCATTGGAAGATAATTAAAAAGAAAAAAAACCTTTGAATTAAAATTTGTAATTATTGATCCGTCTATTGTTAGATAAGAAACATAAATATGCAAAATTTTTCGGTCTATTGATTGGGAAAGCAGCGTGAAATTGTAATAAAAAATAATTTATTGCTCAGTGTCAATCCCGCGGGATTAGGATCGTAATCCCGCGGGACTAGTCCCGCAAACATTTGTGCGGGATCCCGCACAAATGTTTGTGTATTAGGGAATGCAATCTCGCGGGATCGGGATTGCATTCCCTAATACACACACACACACAGACACATCTCGTAAAAATAGCATGAATGAATTCAGAAGACCTCAAAACGTGCAAATATATTAGGATCTCGACGTCGAATTTTTGTCATGATTACAACACTTTCCTTACATGGTACATGTTCGGAAAGTAAAAATACCATTAAATTAAAACTATTTAATCAAAATGATCTAAAACATAAACAATCAACGCCGCTCCCTTCTAGAGATGAGACGGGCTCAGCCCGATCCCGAGCCCGGGCCCGACTCGGGCTCGGGCTCTGTAATTCACGATTGCGTTCGGGGCGAAATTTCTCCTTTGTTGAACATACTCCTTAAAACAGATTTTAAAAAGTGATTCATGGGATAAATAGACGTACTTATTTCTAAAAATAGCGGCACGGGGGACTAGAAGGTGTGTGAAGCTCCAAAATGTATTGTATCCTATTAATGAAGTAGTTAATTTTATTTGTCTTTAGCTGAAATTTCGGGCTCGGGCTCCAACTTTAATAATATTGCTCGGGCTCGGATTAAAAATCTTCGGGCTCGAGCTTCAAAAAATGAGCCCGAACTCATCTCTACTCCCTTCCTCTCAGCGGGTCGCGGTGAAATTATCAAACGTTGACCGGTCTGCGACGATACTGGGCTGCTTTAGAAGAGCAGGTATGAAAATAAGGGGTCGCACAGTGAGACCACAAAATCGATGCCACGGGGCTAAAATTATATTTGTTTCGGCCATTTTGAAAGATGTGAAAAGTTCGGTGCCAACAAATTTTTGCCAGTGCCACTGAATATTTAGATCCTATTTGCAACCCTGTCTTTAATGGAAGAGGAAAGTTTTCCGCATTTTGTGACACCCCCCCCCTAGCCCCCCCCCCAAAAAAAAAAAAAAAAAAAAAAAAAAACACCCGAAGAAGCCATTTTCCGAGTTTTAACAAAAGAACCTCTACACCGAGGTATTAACTTCACAACCTTAACCCATTCCCTAGTAGCACAACTAGTTCAAAAAACGTTTAAATTACGTTGGAAACACGTTTTTTGACGTTAAAAAACGTGTTTTAAACGTTTTTTGGACTAATTGCGCTACTGGGGTTTAAGCCTTGTGTCCCTTTTTTGGGATGGCAGTATCGCTATCACTCGAAAACGTTATTTATTTTTCCTGGCCTTTATTCATCAGTAATGAACCTCAACTCCACAAAATATTTCAACATGACCCAGTGGGATGTTGATATTTCAATTTTTATACATAATGATTTTAAAAGAAATCATCCCTTGTTCAAGAAGTTGACATCAGAAATTTATCAGTTATTGCTGGTATTAGCAAAAATCGTAGAAAGTCGCAAAAATATCTGGGCACAAATGAGTTAACCCTTTGAGGCGCAACCCTTTCCCAATACTGAAAAAACGGCAGCGGTTGCCATCGCTCGACTTAACTACCAGCAAGATGGCGGACGACGACAGCTGGCTGTGCACGTTCATCGCGTGCCACAGATCTAGAGATCCTTTTCTTGACGACAGCTGGCTGTGCCGGCACAGCGATCTAGAGATCCTTTTCTTGACGACAGCTGGCTGTGCCGGCACAGCCAGCTGTCGTCAAGAAAAGGATCTCTAGATCTGTGGCACGCGATGAACGTGCACAGCCAGCTGTCGTCATCAAGAAAAGGATCTCTAGATCTGTGGCACGCGATGAACGTTTTGATCGTCCGCCATCTTTCTGGTAGTTAAGTCGAGCGATGGCAACGGCTGCCCTTTTTTCAGCATTGGGCAATCGATCCAACTGTTCTCGCACTCTTCCGTTTTTCAGCAGATGCCAGAGTGCTGTTAAAAATAATCGTGACAATTTTTTTTTTTTTTTTTTTTTTTTTTTACGGGAAATAACGTGCTAAAAATTAAGGATTCGCGTGGAGCTATATGTCACCCGCAACTATTTTTATAGAAATCAAATCTATTATTCGCGACTGGCAACAGTCAAAACGTCAGAGTCTGGTGTTCCCAGAGCGGGAACACTGCGTGTAAAAGGGTTACGAGAACGAGTGAATAAGAGTGGAGATTAATATACACCATTCGATACTCGCATAGAAAGTTAGTCACTTACATCAGTATTAGAAAGAATGGAGTTTAAAAAAATTTGGAAATGTACCTTTAAAAACATTTCGTAAAGAGAAGATGAAAAATAATTAATTGGAAAAAACCGCTCTCTTTTCTCTTAAACAATATCGAACGTAAGATAGATTTGCGGACACATTAATAGAAAAGAATGAAAAAAAAAATCTTTTTTTAAAAAAAAATTGATTTACTTTACAAAGCAATTCGCTCCTGAGTTCAACCAAGCGAATAAGTTACAGAACGTCTAAATCCTGCTGCGATGTACCAGCATTCAAGCCAGCAGAAGAGAGAGAGAGAGGGAGAGAGGAAGAGAGAGAGAGAGGAGAAGCTGATCTCCCAGATTGAGAGCGCGCCAGATGATTGCTCTGACGTCAATCCTCTTCCGACCAATCGGAGCCCCCGGGGCTTAACCCACTTTCCGAGAGGGTGAAAAGAAGCAAGTCGGGATTTCTATTTCACGATTCTTGTTTATTTTTTTTTTTTTTTTTGTTTGAGCGAAATGGAAGCTCTAAAAATATAAGAGTTATGACAAAGCATGAGCTAGAGTTGGGATAGTAAGCTTGAAAAATTTTCAAAACCCCCCTAAAAGATCGAACAGGGAAAGCGAGTGGACATGCCTTGCAGAGGTTTCTTTTTTATTTTTCCGCTCAGCTGCTGCTAGCAGCGCCCTCTGCCGCGAGCATATTGTTAGTGTGTGGCGGTCCGCGCGCCTGAGTTAGTCATCGCTCATGGAAATGGAGGTGCATGGAAGCCTCTGATATTAAACGCCGGTTCTGCTTCACTGCTCCTGTTTTTTTGATTTTTTTTTCTTCTTCTTCTACCTTTTTTTGATTCCTTGAAATACAACTAAACACAACAACAAAAAACGAGAAACATAAGAACTCTTCCTGTGCTTTTTGCGGATTCGAAGGATTGAACCAACCGAAAACCCCCTCCAATGGGATGAGAGAAAACGGATATGGAAATTACCGGATCCAGAAATTGAAGGAATTTCATCTCCAGCACAGCAGTATGCAATTGTCGGGCGATCACCTGACGCCACCATCGCTGCCACTCCTTCGAGCACAAACGTTCACGAAATTGCAGTAACCCCCCGTGTGGTTACCTTTAAATTTTTTTGGTCTGTTTTTTTCTCCGTTCGAAAAAAGTCTTTCCGCGCTTTCTTGTTATTTTTTTCCGAAAAAAAAAAAAAAAAATTCTTCCTCTGAAGACTTCTTGTTGAAACCAAAAGAAAAAAAACAACAACCAAAATAGATACCAAAAAAAGAAAGAAATTCGCGCAGGCGAACCAGGCTGTAAACCTATTTTTGGTGAAATGCTCAGGTACCTGACGCATAAGTTGAAAACACAATCACTGAATGAAGCTGATACGATTCCGTCGAAGGTAAGTGCAGTTCCCCCCTTCCCCCCCCTGATTAAGAAAAAGTAAACATGTAGTAGCGAAAATAGATGATTAATTAGATATTATTATACCGTAATTTTCGTCGGCATAAACGAGTTCTAAAATGGCGAAAATAGCGCTCATAAAATGCAAATCATAGTTCCGGTTGAGTTGAGTTCAGAATTTTGGAAAAGATTTGAAATGAATGCAAATTTTTTTTTGAAATAACGACAGTATTCAAATCAAATTATTTCTTCTTAACTCCTTGATTTTTCTCAATGCAACAATTTTTTATAGTTATACCTTGTTTAAAAATTATTAAAAGTAAAGTTTCATGGGGTTTACATAATGTATAAAATGCATCCCTACCTTTTTTCTTTCGTTTATTTTAAAAGTACATTTAAAAAAATGTATACTTTGATGTTTTCGTTTTAATTAATTACTTGATATTATTTTTAATGTATGTTTGCTAACCTATTATTACTATCAATCCGTGCTTTTACTCGGATTTGCTAGGTGCACAATTTTAGAGTTATTTTAAGACTAGAAAGTTCTGTGAGTTAGCCTTGCGAATATTATCGTTCGTTTCATTATTCAAATTCAGGTTTCAGCGGAATTGCGTTCGCTACCTAAAGTCGCAGGGGCATTCCGACGAAAATTACGGTCACAGTTTTTGAAATGTTCTTATGTTTCTGCATTAATCTGTAAAAAGCGATTTTTAGAATTTTTTTTTTTCCACCTGTGCAACGATCACGGCAGCTTATTCGAAGCCTTAAAAAAAAAAAAAAATTCAATAAATATCAGTCATTTCTGACAAGAGAGTTCCACGGTTAATTTATCATGAAAAAAACGAAAAAAAAAAAGAATCAGCCATTGATAGAAATAAAGAAAGAAATAAAAAAAAAAGAGAGAGTACACAGGTTCGGAATTCCGTAGCCTCATGCGGTCACAGTCACAAGTTATCGGAGGAAAAAGTAGTAAGTAGAGCTGTTGTAGGTGCGCGGAGGCAGTGACTGGTCACTCAGTCCGTTCGCCGGCCCCGGCAGTGTTACGTCAGTTGGTGAGTTTCTCCCCCAGGTTTCGGAAAGAGAGCTGGCAGTTCGGTTGGCCGTGTGTAGCGAAGTGTTGTAGTGTAGTAACCTTCACCTGCTTGGCAGACGACTTTGAAATTGGTTCATCACTTTGTGGTGTGCTTCTTCTTTTTGAGTTCTTCTTGTTGTTTTGGCAATAATGCATTATTTATACGTCACTGCCTGTCAGCTGATAGAGGTATGTGTTACGCTTTTATTTTCTTTCCCTTTTTCAGTGTCAATGTTATAAGTGCTGTTTGTTAATTTTTTTTTTCACTTTCTTAAAAGATGAGTTGATCCAGTCGATTGTTCTACTTTGGCGTGTTCCTTTTGCTTTCTCAGCATATATGTGGATTACTTTACTTTAGGAAATGAACAGATTAACTATTAAGATGACATGTTTTTTGTCGGCTGCGATGCAATTTAATTAATGCACTGGATTATAAAATGTTGATAACCCTTATTACGATTATCGCACATTACTGACTGCTGATAATACATTACTTTCTTCTGTTCGTTGTCCATTTTCTGACTTTGTCACTCGGACAAAACGCAATTAACAAAATTTACAAAAATGTATTAACATTAAAAACTAATTAACAAAATTTTATTTTTTATTATTTTCTAATAATGCATTATTTATACGTCACTGCGTGTCAGTTGATAGAGGTATGTGTTAGGTTTTTTTTTTCCTTTTCATTGTCAACCTTAAGTACGGTTTGTTAATTTTTTGAAACTTTTTAAAAAGATGAGTTGATCCAATTGGTTGTTCTCTTTTGGCGCGTTCCTTTTGCTTTCTGAGCATATATGTGGATTACTTTACTTTAGGGAATGTACCGATTAATTAACAAGGCGACGTGTTTTTTATCGGCTGCGATGCAGTTTAATATATATACTGGATTATAAAATGTTGATGACCCCTATTACGATTATCGTACATTACTGACTGCTGATAATACTTTACTGTCTTCTGTTCTGTTCGTTATCTGTTTTCTGTCTTAGTCACTCGGGCAGAACGTAGTTAATGATGTAATTAACAAAATTTAATATTTTATTATTTTCTAATAATGCAGTATTTAACGTCTTTGGGTTTCTTTTCATCATCAGTGTTAACTGCCATTTGTTAATTTAAATTAAAATTAAAATTTTTTTATTGAAAAAAAAAAACGAATTGATCTAGTATATCGTTCTGTTTTGACGTGTTCCTTTTGCTTTTAAGCAAACATGTGAATTGCTTTACTTAACGAAATGTACTGAATAACTAACGATGTACAGAATAACTAACGTGTTTTTTATCAGTTACGATGCAATTTAATTAATATATTGGATTAAAAGAAGTTGATAACCCCTATTGCGATTATCGCACAATACTGACTGTTGATAATACATTACTGACTTCTGCTCGTTTTTTATTTTCTGACTTCGTTAGTGGGACGGAACGTAGTTAATGATGCAATTAACAAATTTTAAGTTTCTTCTTCTTCTAATAATGCATTATTTATGCGTCATTGCGTATCTTTTAATCTTCAATGTTAACTGCTATTTCTTAACTTTTATTTATTTATTTTATTTTTTTTATAAGATGAGTTATTCTAGTTTTTTGTTCTCTTTTGACGCGTTCCTTTTGCTTTCGAATCAAATATGTTAATTGCTTTTCGAAATGTACACTATAACTAACGAGCCGACGTGATTTTATCATTTGCGATACACTTTAATTAATGTACTGGATTAAAAAATGTTCATAACCCCACGATTACCGTACATTACTGACTGACTACTGATACTATATTACTGGCTTCTGTTCGTTATCTATTTTCTAACTTTGTCAATAGGACAGAACTTAGTTAACTGTTAATTAACAAAAATTTTATATTTTATTATAGTTCTAATAATGCCTATACAACACTTAGCTGATAAAGGTTTTTTTTTTCTTTTCACAGTCGATGTTAACTGGCATTTGTTAATTTTTATTGTATTTTTTTTTACTTTCTGGTTTATTGTTCTCTCTTGTCGAGTTTCTTTTGCTTTCTTGGAAAATATGCGAGTTGCTTTACTTTAGGAAATGTACAGAATAACTATCTGATGTGTTTTTTATCAGTTACGATGCAATTTAATCAACATATTGGATAAATAAATTTTGATAACCGCTTTGCGATTGTCCTATATTATTGACTATTATACATTATTAGCTTCTGCTCATTACCTATTTTCTAACTTAGTCACTTGGAAAGAACGTAGTTACTGATGTAATTAACAAAATTTTGTATTATATTATTTTCTAATAATGCATTATTTGTAAGGTATTGCATGCTAGCTGATAGAGGTATGTGTTAGGATGTTTCATTGTCATTATCAGTGTTAAGTGCCGCTTTTTTTCTTCTTTTTTAAGAGATGAGCCGATCTAATTTATTCATCTTTTGACGTGTTCCTTTTGATATCTCGGAAATATGCGAATTGCTTTACTTTACGAAATGTACAGAATAATAGCGAGCCGACGTGTATTTTATCAGTTACAATGCTATTTAAGTAATATATGGGATTAGCCCCTATTACATTATCATGCATTGCTGATTACTGATAATGGTTATTAATGTGGGTTACTGATTACAGTTCGTTAGTCACTTTCCACTTTCTCGTATGGATAAAACGTAGTTAATGACATAATCAACAAAAATTTTGTATTTATTTTTTTGTTCTTCTATTAATGCATTATTTATATGTGATTTCTTGTTAACTGATAGTGGTATGTGTCACGCTCCTCGTTTTCCTTGCCGATGTTTTCGCGGTTTGTTAAAAAATAAATACTAATTATTTCTATTTTACTTCATTTTATAGCTAAGTTCGTCTAATTTATTGCTAGTATTTGGCAGGTTTCTTTTGTTTTCTCGGCAAATGTGTGACTTGCTGTACTTTACGAAATGAACATGAATGAGCTGCCTAGCCAAATTGCTTTATATCAGTTTCGGTGCAATTAACATACCACATTAAAAAGTATTGATAACTCCTATTACGATTATTATGCATTGCTGATTACTGATAATCGTATTATTAAGAATGTGTGTTATTGACAACTGTTATTTATTTTCTGACATTTGCTTATTTTACGAAACGAACAGAATACGTTACCTATGGCTATGTTTTTATCAGTTTCGACGCAAGTTAATAATCAGCATACTGGATTAAAAAACGTTGACAACAAGGACCGAAATTTAAAATTTTGTTAATAAAACAATAATAATGAAGCCATTTTGTGAAAAATTTGGCCTTTTTCACCTCTTGGTCCCCTCCCGAAATTTTTGGTACCCCCCGAAATTTGTTTCTGGGTACGGCCCTGGTTGACAATCACATTCAACATATCATCCTGCATTAATATTGCGATTATTATGCTTTGCTAATTAATGGTAATTCGTCATTCAATATCTGACATAGTCAATCGAATGAAACGCCGTTTATGATTTAATTATAAAAATTTTGCGTGTTTTTTTCGTAATAATGAATTATTTATATGTTAGTGCGGGCTAGATGATAGCGGTAACTGTGTGTTAACGATTTCGCCTTTTCATTGTCAATGTTAAGTGACAACTGTAAAAAAAAAAAAGTACAAACCTTTTTTTTAAAAGTTAAGTTGATCTAGTTTATTGTTCTTTTTTTGGAATGTTCCTTTAGTTGTTTCGGTAATGTGTGAAGTGCTTACTTTACGAATTGAACAAACTAATTATCATTCCGCTTTGTTCTTTACTAGTTCCAGTGCTCCTTAATATGATGTTGTGAACACGTATATCGGATTTGTGTGCTATGCTCGAAGCCCGGTTATAAATCCTCGTCAGTAGGACAACACAAGGGGAGGTGCCCTCTGTGGCTGTCTTTCTAAAGGGTCCTAACCCGTATTTACGTTGAAAACCATGGAAAACTCTTATCAGTTAGATAGACGGACGCGCGATGGGACCCGAACCCGGGACCTTCACACTTCGGCCGTCTATCATTTTCAGTGATACAACCACTGTGACATGGTGAGCCTGTTTAGTATCATTCTGGATTTAAAAAAAAATTTGATAATCCTATTATGATTATCATACATTGCCGATTATTGAAAATCGTAGTACTGCGATTATTGCTGATTACTGTTCGTAGTTCAATTTCTGACTTTGTCATAGGAATAAAACTCAGTTAATGATCTAATTACCTTTTTTTGGTAACGATGCATTTTATTTAAACGTCGTTAGACCGCTAGGAGAACAGAGGTAGTTTGTGTTACACTTTTTCCTTTCATTATACGAGTTAAGTTCCATTGAAAAACTATAATTAAAACTACCTTTTCTAATTCAACTATTCAGTTTCATTTATTTTGATAACAATAAGGATAGTTAATCTAATTTATTAGCAGGCACGTAACCAGCAAAATAATTTGGGGGTGTCCAAACAGTAAAAAAGGCTGAATTTTTCACAAATAGACTATATATCATTATCATTTTAGAAACAAAAATGAAAATTTCTGGGGGGGGGGTTCCCGGCCCCCCTGCCCCCTTAAATACGTCCTTGTTTATTAGTATCGTTCGGTGTGTCTTTTATTACCTGGGTTTTATGGTAATAGCTCATTTAACAAACTAAACTAGATAGTTAACGTTCGTAATTAACATACTGGATTAAAGAAATGTTTATAGTCAGTCGTATTATGATTATTAATAGATTGCTGATTAGTTTTTATCATTGTATGATTAGTGTTAGTCACTCATTTTATGACTTTGATATGCAAATGATACATAGTTAAAGTTCTAATGAAGCAATTTTGAATTCCGTATAGCAACCTAATTAAATTATTTTACATTAAAGCTGAACTATTTCTAAATTATACTGATTTATTTTTGAATTATTATTGAATTTTTTTTTTTTTTTAGAATGCATTTTCTGTATAAAGAAATCTAACTGTTGAAAGAATTGACGTATTTCCACGCGGTAAAAAGGTTTTGTTGAATTTAACAAAACAATGTCGATTCAATAAAATTTGGTTGCCGCTGTTTCAATCAAATAATTTTGTTGGTTAAATTTTTTTGTTTTTTTTTTTGCTAAATTAACAAAAGTTTTGTTGTTTCAACAAAAATATTTCTTTGAAATAAAACCAATCAAAATTTTGTTGAATCAAAAGATCATTTTTTTTTCAGTGCATGCAGTATTAAATGAATGAACGATAATTAATTATAACTATTAAGTTTTCGTAAATAACAATGATGCATTATACATTATTAAATTCGCTACGCAAAAAAATCTAACTATATAATGAATTGGAAGTATTAAATTTTCCCTCATCACCGTATCGTACTTGATGAATGAGTAATAATTTATCATAATTATGAACACCTTATTTATAATAATAAGTTTGCTTATTTCGCATTTATTTGAATGCACTAGCAACGCCTGTTACTTGAAGGAATTTATTGGCCATTAGTAAATCTATTTTCCGAATTCTGGATATGTCACTTCTGCATAAATTTACTACACATTGCATTAAATGAAATTAAATATTAACAGTGTTATTGATTATATGCATGAATGACCGCACGATTATTTACCTTCAAGTTAGTTCCCCAAGTTTAATCGGAGATTGTTAATTAACTGTCAATTGTTAACTGACTTTTTGAAAAGTTCTGTCTCTGGTGGAGAGCAGAAGTGTCATCAGTGTGATTAATTATATTAATTGGAATGGCTTTATAGTATTTTTAATTGCTTAGACTAAACAAGATTTTCACATTGGCGCAGAATGATGTATTTTAAATGTTTTTTGCTTATTTCTTGTAGCTTTTAATATTTAATACATAAGCTAGTGCATAAATAAGCATAACACATTTTACGGTGGAGTCTTGACTTACGTTCCAAGAACCCCTCGCTTAAATGAAAATTTCGCGGTGTGAAATAGGGTATATATATATATATATATATATATATATATATAGACGACTTTCTAAAACACGTACTCAATTATTTAAGACACTTTTAAATATCACTCAAGCTGTTTTAAATCATTCCCTATATGACTATGCATTACTATAGCCCACTTAAAGTAATGAATGAAACCAGGTTCAGACTAGGACTATTGAGGTGCTTCCGCCTTCAGTGATGCTACGCAGAGCCTGACTAAGGCCTAGGCGCAGCACTTTCGGGGGGGCCCCCTGTACGGTCACACCGTGCCCGTCATACCACTTACAGTCAGTCATAAGGTACCAGTATTTCTTCGATATAATGACACCCGAAGTTTGTTGCTTATGTCCAGTTTATTCCGTTGTTATGTTTGGTTGCACTGCATAAAAACCCCGCTTCACAAATCTTGAAATGTTAACTCTTTAACGCGCAGTGTTCTCGCTCTGGGAACACCAAACTCTGACGTTTTGACTGTTGCCAGTCACGAAGAATAGATTGGATTTCTATAAAAATAGTTGCGGGTGACATAGCTTCACGAGAATCTTTTACTTTTTAGCACGTCATTTTCCGTAACAAAATAGTCACGATTCTTTTTAACAGCACTGACTGACATCTGCTGAAAAATGGAAGAATGCGAGAACGGCTGGATAGATTGCCCAATGCTGAAAAAAGGGCAGCCGTTGCCATCGCTCGACTTAACTACCAGCAAGATGGCAGACGATCGAAACTTTCATCGCGAGAGACCCTTTTTTGACGACAGCTGGCTGTAGCTGTCGTCAAGAAAGGGTCTCTAGATCTGTGGCACGCGATGAAAGTTTCGATCGTCCGCCATCTTGCTGGTAGTTAAGTCGAGCGATGGCAACGGCTGCCCTTTTTTCAGCATCGGAAAAGGGTTGCGCCTCAAAGGGTTAAACAAACAATAAGCTAATTTAAAATAGTCGCAATATTTCTTCTGTTAAAAAGGTGTAAATTAGCACAAACCCGACGAAGTCGCAAAAACCCGAGATAAATACACCACAGTAAATAAAACGGAAATAATTTAATATTCCTTGGCCGGCCCGGTACCATTGGATCCACGGAACGGTACCGGTCCGTGGACCGGGAAGTTTGGAGACCACTGAATGGAGGACCCGAAAGTGATACCGAGAGTAAATTTACTAGATTATGGTTTTTGTAGCAGGGATTAAAATTTATTGCCTTGGTTTTATTTAATTTTTATCAGTTTATTCGATTATATTTTAAAAGTACTTCTTTTTCTTTCCTATTGAATTTATTGAACGAGTAATTCTGTTGTTGTTGTCGTTGTTTCTGATGCCCCCTGACAACCGCAAACGGCGGTGCCAGATCCGCCCTCCGCCCCCCGTAGGGAGGCGATGGGCAGACGGGGTGCGCCTTCCATTTTTAGTGCCCCAGTCGGAGGAAGTACGATTTAGCTCGTGGTCCCCTCATTTTGAACCAATTCCAGAGGAGGGACCAACTCCCTGAATTCGGCAACCCCAGATGTATCGTTTAACAACTTGGAGGACATTTGAGCCACGACAGATTTTACGTGCACCAGCTCCCATTAGCGTACACGGTCCCACAGTAGTCGAGCCGAGAGGAAGTTGACCCTCCCAAGCACTGGCCAAGCCAGCGCTTGGCCAGTGCTTGGGAGGCCGCTTGCAGTGCTTGGCCGTGCTGCTTCACTTGCCGTCTTCTAATGGGAACGGAGTTTAGCGCCCAGACCACTGCGGAACATAATTCTGTCATTGTTTAATGTTGTTTGAATATTAGTTTGACTTAATAAATCGAATAGATTTAATTTTAATATTTCTTCTGAGAATTTTAATATTTCTTCTGATAGACCCATTTATTTTACGTTTCGACTAGAATCCTTGTTTCATTTTATGTCGAGCCTTTTTAAAAAAAGTAATAATTTGTTTGAAATTTTCTTACTACATATTATTCGGTTTTATTTTAAATAGTTTTCACTCTTTCCGATAACGATGAACTCGCTTTATGATTTCGGGTTGTCTGTCTGTCTGTATTCCAACTGCCATATATACATATATAGCTTGCTTAAAAATTTATAAATGTCATCTAATATACCATGTACACTTTTGAAAATGGTGTATTCAAAATGGTGATTCTTCTACAGGAACACACAAAAGATTTTCAATACATTACGGTCTACGGACAATCACTATTTGAAGTATATTATACACACGTTAATCCGTAACTTTTTATAAAAATATAATGGCTATTTATAAAGTAGTGCTTTCCACCAAAAGCGGTATGCGGTAATTATAATTATTTTACAGGAGCACACAGAGAATTCCAGTACACAATTCGTCATTCTTTATGATTTTGATTTTTGAAATTGCACTTTTTTTTCCTTGTTGATTTTCATGTTTAACATATTTTTTCTTGTAAATATATTGATTGATTCTGAGGTGTTTGAAATGCCATGGCACTGCTTAATTAAATAAATGCACGTTGAAGAATTCAGAAATGACTTTTAGAGAAAATTTATTTGACGATGACTTTGCAACCGAGATCAGATTTGTTATGATTTTACGAGTTTGAATTTTGAAAGTTTTCCCCTTTTTCTTGTAATTTAGATGGATTGATTAGCGAGTGGCGTCCGAGGATTTGTCATGATTGATCTAATCAGATTCATATATAAGATTAATCAAAGATCAATCAGGTGAATAAATCCCAAAGATAGTACATTTAATGTATAATTCTGTTCTGATTTTTGGGAAATCGAATAAAATTTGTCATTTTTTTGCACCGAACCCTTTGTAGACCTAGACTGAATTTATAAATTACAGAATAGATTTGCTCTTTGCGGATAAAATTTGAATCCACGTAAAAGCTCATTCCTCTGAATCGAATATTTTGGTTATTATAAATTATTATTCTGCTATATGTGCAGTCATTTTGTTTAAATGTTATTTCCTCGAAATTTCTCCTTCTTTTAAAATTCCAGTCACTGGCCACTACAAGGTCGAAGGTGTTGCCCGTTTTATGAGGGAGTGCACTTTCTTTTCTTGTTGATTTCCGTGTTTAAATTTTTTTTTCTTGTAAATTTATTGGTTGATTATGAGGTGTTTGGAATGTCATGGCACTGCTTAATTAAGTAAATGCACGTTGAAGAATTCAGAAGGGACTTTTATTAGAGAAAATTTATTTGACGATGACTTTGCAACCAAGATCAGATTATGATTTTACGAGTTTGACTTGTGAAAGTTTTCTCCCTTTTCTTGTAATTTAGATGGATTTATTAGCGAGGGGCGTGATTGATCTAATCAGATTCATATTTAAGATTAATCAAAGATCAATCAGGTGAATAAATCCCAAAGATAGTACATTTAATTTATTATTGTGTTTTGATTTTTGCAAAATCAAATAACATTTGTCATTTTTTGCATCGAACCATTTGTAGACCTAGACTGAATTTTTAAAGTACAGAATAGATTTGCTCTTTGCGGATAAAATTTGAATCCACGTAGAAGCTCATTCTTATGAATCGAATATTTTGGTTATCAAACATTATTATTCTGCTATATGTGCAGCCGTTTTGTTGAAATGTTATTTCCTTGAAATTTCTCCTTCTTCTAAAATTTCAATTGCGGGCACTTTCCATCCAGGCACTTTCCACTACAAGGTCAAAAGTGTTGCCCATTTTATGAAGGAAGTGCACTTTTTTTTCTTGTTGATTTCCATGTTTAAAGTCTTTTTTCTTGTAAATTTATTGGTTGATTCTGAGGTCTTTGAAATGTCATGGCACTGCTTAATTAAATAAATGCACGTTGAAGAATTCAGAAGTGACTTTTGGAAAAAAATTTATTTGACGATGACTTTGCAACCGAGATCAGATTTATTATGATTTTACGAGTTTGATTTTTGAAAGATTTCCCCTTTTTTCTTGTAATTTAGATGGATTGATTAGCGAGTGGCGTCCGAGGATTTGCTAGGATTGATCTAATCTGATTCATATATAAGATTAATCAAAGATCAATCAAGTGAGTAAATCCCAAATATAGTAGATTTAATGTATAATTGTTTTCTGGGATTGATTTTTGGGAAATCGAATGCCGTTTTTTGCACCAAACCCTTTGTAGACCTAGACTGAATTTTTAAATTACAGAATAGATTTGCTCTTAGTGGATAAAATTTGAATCCACGTAAAAGCTTATTCCTATGAATCGAATATTTTGATTATTAAAAATTATTATTCAGCTATATGTGCAGCCATTTTGTTCAAATGTTATTTCCTTGAAATTTTTCCTTCTTTTAAAATTCCAATTACGGGCACTTGCCATCCAGGCACGTCCTCTAGAAGGTCGAAAGTGTTGTCCATTTTGTGAGGGGAGTGCCTATTCAGTGAGCACACCTGAATGTGAATTAACGTTTATACGCTCTGTTTCAGAATTAGTACTTTTGCATATTCATCTATTCTAGCTCCCAGGAGCACTCATTACATTTTTTATTTTTATTTTGTACTATTACCAGGGGCCAAAGCCACTAGACTCGCTACGCCCGCGTTTCGTATGAGGGATTCGGCCCCCGAATAAAGCTTATTCGTAAAAACGGCATAATTGACTGAACCCAAAGATTGGATCTGATAGAATGTTACCGAGCTACGCATTCCTTGGAACAATTTCACACTATTTGTAATTGCGTAAAACCTATGGAACACCAGGCGTGTTCACCATCTATGGCGATTTTTCATAATTTGGCGACTTGCTTATTCGCAAAGTTAATAATTATTTCTAAGAAAACGGTGCTTCATATGTTTTCTTTGAAAAACACTACGGAACAGCTGTTATGTCTTGCTACTAATGACGATTTTTCATTATTTGGCAATTTACACATGTTCATAACCGATAATCATTGTTCATGCAAGGTTGCCGTGAAAACATTTTATCAGTACATGCATATGCATAATCCTTTGCAGATTGGCTTATTTAGCACGGCGAAATATTTCATCTCGCCGCGAGGGCAAATATCCAAGCTTTACTTGCTATAATGGCATAATTAAAGCCGCCAAATATTTCTACGGGCGGCAAATACCCAAGCTAAACCTTACCAGCATTACTATAGCATTCATTTGAATTATCTTTCATTTTCAAAATACTGGGTGCTAATATTTTGGAACACACGCTGTATTTAAATTCACCCTGCTTGAGATAGCGTTTTCCCAAAACGTACCTGATGCCAAAATGGCGCTTTTTAAATCAGTTACAATTACTATTAAAAAAGTATTAGAAAAACGAATCGGCGTTAGTTTTAAACTCCTGTTATCTACGAGAACTTAGTCTTTGAAAAGTGAACTATGTGTAACGCACTTTGACTTATTTATTTCACTTGCTTTTAATTTGGCGTAAAAATGGTGTAATTCTGCATCATGTTTGTTAATTTCACGCAGGAATTTCTTTATTGCAAAGGCATGAATGATTTTATGCTCTCGAAAATTGCCAAGCCTGACAACCATTATGCTTAATTTTTAAGTTTTTTATTAATATCTTTTAAAATAATTGGAATTTCGAAATTTAAGTCAGCTTACCGGCTTCCCCGAAGTTTTCCGAATCCGTGGACACCTTCTTCGAAACTCGCATCCCAACAGTTAAGGAGATAGCAGAACAAGCTTTTGACAGCGGCGGTGGCAGCGGCCGTTACAGTTTTTTCTCGAATAGAGAGACACGTACAGAAAACGAACTCTACAGTTCGTACTAGACTTATGGTACACTATTCACTCTGAAGCCGTACCGTGTAGTAAGCATGCGATACATACGTACGTACATACGCACAGACGTCGCCTCACCATGGCACAGTGGTTATGTCACTGGAAATGGTAAAGGGCGAAGTGTGATGGTCCCGGGTTCGGGTCCCATCCGCGTTCGTCGACCTAACCATTCGCAGTTTCCCATGGTTTTCTCCGAAGATTAGCGTAAATACGGGTTAGGGCCCCTTGGAAAGACCCCCACGGAGGGCTCCCCACCCATAGGCCTAGATCCCTCGTGCAGATAATTGGCCTTAATCCCACAACAACGTACAGACGTCAGGGTAAAACTGTTCAAAATGGACTTGTGGTCGTCAAAATGAATTGTACATGCATTTATAGGAACCTTGGACGATTTCCTTTTCCATTCTCAGTGCAATATCACCGATTAAAAGCGACAGCACCTTTTGCCAACTAAATAGAATGTACATTATTTCCACAAATATGATTAGCTGTGTTTATTTTAGTTAACAAATAGTTCTATAACCACAAATGTGATTCATTATGTTTGATTTACGTAATGAACATTCAGTATTTGCATAAAATACTACTTTCTAGTTTTGTATTAAGTTTTATTGTTCAGCATAGGGGAAACATCGGTTTTAGTGAACTTCAGATATAGTGAACGAAATCTGCTAGTCCCCAGAGGTTCACTATAACCGGAGTTGACTGTAGTTCACTACATAGGAATATCATAGGAATAAATTTCGTAATAATCGATGAATATTGTTGCAGAAATACTCTGCTTGTTTCCGGTGTTCGTCGTTCTAAAGTCCAGTTGGTGTAGAAAGTTCTAGTGAAAAGTTCACTTGTCAGGATGGAACACGGACTTTATTGCTTCTAGAACTCCGTCGAACAATCAGCTGTACAAAATTCACAAGCACAATCAAACAGTAATGAGCTTTTAACAGTCTGCTTAGATCTGAAGCTCTCACAAATGCTGTATTTCTCTCACAAAATAAAGCACTACCACAGGCAAAAATTCAGTGGAAATATTCGAGGGATAACACTAACAGTCCTTCAAGACTCAGCAATCAAGAATTTACACACAGCACTTTAAAAACAGCTTCGAAAAGCAAGTCAAAACACTCCTTCTGTAGCGTCAATACAAAGTGTAACACAGCAAACTCACTGGACAGGAGATCAACTCAGACTGTGACCTTAGCGGGGTGAGCCCGGTTCTTATATACCTTCCGACTAGCATTCCAGAAAACTCGAGCATAGAAATATAGCTGAATCATTAGCCTATTATGTGATTTTAATGTAGAAAAACCAACTTTCAGGCCCCATTGGGAAAAACGCGCCCAATGACCAAAATGTCGTCAAGCTTGGCGACTTTTGGCGAAATATCGCCAAATTTGGAGCCAAAAATAAGTCCCCAAAAGTGAAGTTACCGAAGGCCTACGACCAATATTTCTCGAGATTTCTAGAAACCCATAGAAAAACAATGGGGGAAACCAAAACCTCCGTATCTCCGGTTCTAGTTAACCGATTTTGATGCAACAAAAAGCAAAATTTATCTATTTGAAACGTAGAATACGAATTTTGAACTATCTAAAACCCCAGAACAGCGGGTTGCCCCGAAAATTCGTAACAATATTTACGGCAGTTAACCCACTGACGGACGGACAGAAAAACGGACAAACCGAAATCATAAACACTTTTCAATTTTGTTGTAAAATGTTAAAAATTAGATTGAGACATTATATATTGATTCAACCGTACAGCCCATATTCCTAGCAGTATGAAACTTACCATTTTTTTTTTTCTCGTTTAGAAAGAGTTCTTCGCTGTCAGAAAAAAAAAAAGTTTGGGAATCATTTCCCTACGACCATATTATCGGCGTGTTTCATTTTGACGATTGTCCCATTTATATATAGAAAAACGAAATATAAGAGTGTGCCGTGAATATGTCAAATTTTGCAAACTTTCCCTGATGCTAAATGAATATTTATTATTCATTAGCATATTCATTACGGAGTTAATTTATTTCAGGATTCCACTTTTCGCATGACGGAAGAAAATCAGTTTTTTTTTTTTTAATGACTTGGTGAAGTTTTAAAATTTCTCCGGCGTACGTTTGAATGTTTTATTATTTTATTAATTAGCATATTAATTATTCAGTCTCGTTCTTCAGTCCTGATGCCTGTCAAAACTACTTTCCTAATTTTTTGAGATGAGGACTAAAAGAAAAAAAAAACATGACGTGCAATGAATATTTAAGATTGTAAGTTATTATGGAATCTGTTAATTAGAAGTAACTAATTTGATTGCCTGATGTATGTTATGGATTAAAAAATGATATCATTCTGCGATGTAGAAAATTACTTTCTGACTCACCGAGTTTTTAACGTTTCCACATATTTTTGGTTGGTTTATTACAATAATTAGAAAAAGCATCGAATTATGATTACATATAGGTTTTTTAGATGAAGTACCCGTTCTTCGTAAGCGGGAGGAAGTAGGCATTTTACTAACACCTATAATAAAAGTTTTATTCCATTTTAGCAGGATATTCAAAACTGCCAGTCTTACCCCTAACGTTAACATTTGCGTCAGGATAGTTTACTTAACGCATTTCAATTTGATTTGTAAAAAAATGTAGTGTTGTGCTTTCTGAATTAGTTATAGGGCTTCACGCTTGCAGATAAAAGATTTTTTAGATGCCGGATTCCATAAAGAAAAAGAACCTACACAACAAAATTAAACTCAACTAACACTCAAATTTTTCAGCATTTGATTTCCCGAAGACTGCATTTTGAACTGCGGAGAGAATGACTATTCTTGAGATTTCTTTTTGCATCGAAAAATTCCGGAGGATTTAATTTAATCCCATTTGCGCGCACTGCCAGCTGTTCGTCAAAAAAAGGGTCTCTCGATCTGTGGCACGCGATGAACGTTTCAATCGTCCGCCATCTTGCTGGTAGTTAAGTCGAGCGATGGCAACAGCTGCCCTTTTTTCAGCATTGGGAAAGGGTTGCGCCTCAAAGAGTTAAATGGAGTTATAATACTTCGGTGATTGCTATGTTTGTCGATATGTATGGTGGCTGATTGCGTCGAAGGGTGATACACCGGGTTTAAATTTTGCCTAAATTATGAAGTAAAAATCGTCTTATACACGGATATTTTTAGTAACATTGCATATAAATAATGTAAATGTGCTGCAAAATATTATTCATATAATTATATATGGTTAAATATTCGATCTTATCGTTCTTGATTGGTAGAACTTTAAGATTGTTCTTCGGTTAGACCTTTTAGAGCAAGCCCGTTAGAGCAAGCACATACGCCACATACGCTGAGATATGCAATCTAGCCATGAAAGATAGAAGAGGAATCTCGGCCTCCATGTACACGCTTAAACGATAAGAGCAAAAAAAAAAAAAAGATACAATGCGGAGCGATCCGTTTCCACGGAAACCTACCGGTATTTCCGCAAAAGGGCTCTTTAAGTAGTCTTTTTTATGAGAATTCCCCTACTCGCTTATTGTTATATTTCGCTCCGCTCTTGTGATCGGAAAACGCTCCTAAAGGAGAAGCGCACTTTTGCAAACTGGGCCAAAAATCGCTCCGACTGATTGAATTTCGCTCGTTTGGTTCAAGCGTGTATTTGCATCGATGGGAGAGAGCAGGTTATCCATACTTTAAGAAGTAGTAGTTATGCAAATAAAATCTCGCTGGAATGTGTTTTGTGAAAGGTGTATTGATCTTGATTTATATTTCTTGTACTTTTACTTTCCGAACACGAATCACGTAATTAAAATATTGTAATCATGAAAAGATTCCAGTGAGATTTTGATGTATTTACACATTTTGAGGGCTTCTGAATTCATTTATGCGATTTTTCGAGACGTACGTGTGTGTATGATGAGTAAACGCGATAGCTCCTAAACGGTGTATTCGATTGAGCTCACATTTGGTATTATAGTACAGACCACCATCACACGAATGGTATTGATTTTGATGTGTATAGGACTTATAGTTTATTTACAGGGCACTTGCGTCTAAACGGCGCATTCGATTGAGTTCAAATTTAGTACATATATTATAGACCATCATCGCACGAACGGTATTGATTTTGGTGTGTATAGAACTATATTTACAGGGCTGCAAAAAAGAATTGTTTTACATTACATCCTATGGACGGAAATTCTTGAAAGTGCCCTAGCGACTATAAGGTGCATTCGATCGAGTGCAAATTGTGTATGTATATTATAAGTCATGTTCACATGACCTGAGAGTTTAGTGTATGTAGAGCCGATAGTTTGTACACAGGTTTTCAAAAACGATTCTTATACATAACGGCCTAGGGTCGCAAATCATTAAAGTCTTCAGTGTCTAAATAGTGCATTCTAATACAAATTGGACATTTATATTATAGGTCACCGTCACGCAACCTGTATAGATTTTGGTGTGTTTGAGGCTTATATTTTTAATACAGGGTCACAAAAAAATTGTAATACATTGCGGTGCAAATTCTTGAAAGTGCGCTAGCGTGTATATCTTGCATTCGACTCAGCTTAATTTAGATACGCATATTATACGTCACTGTGTTATATACTGTGCAGATTTTGACGTGTGTCGCGTCACACCATGGCACAGTGGTTATGTCACTGAAAATGGTTGACGGCCGAAGTGTGAAGGATGGTCCCGGGCACGGGTTCCATCGCGCGGCCGTCGATCTAACGGTCTGGAGTTTTGGTAGGTTTTCTCCAGATGTAACGTGAATACGTGTTAGAACCCTTTAGAAAGTCCTCCTACAAGGTATCGCCCTTGCGTAGCGTTGCCATAACCACACAAACAAACAAACATTTGGCTTGTGTAGGCTTCACAGTTTTTTTTATAGTGCTACAAAAAATATTCTCATACATTGCGGCCTATAAACTAAAATTATATGAAGGGTATTAGCGTCTGAACACTACATCCGATTGAAATGAATCAAATTTATTTAACCCATTTATGCCTAGCGTCCCTTTTTTGGGACGGCATTTTCGCTGTCAATTGAAACCTTATTTATTTTTCCTAGCCTTTATTCACGAGTATTGAACCTCAACTCCACAAAATATTTTGGCATGATCCAGTAGGATGTTGACATCTCAATTTTTACACATAATGCTTTTAAAAGAAATCATCCTTTGTTCAAGAAGTTGACATCAGAAATTTGTCTATTATTGCTGGCATTAGCAAAAATCGAAGAAAGTCGCAACAGTTTTCGGCCACAAATGGGTTAACCCATTTATGCCTAGCGTCCCTTTTCTGGGACGGCATTTTCGCTATTAGTCAAAAACGTTATTTATTTTTCCTAGCCTTTATTCATGAGTATTGAGCCTCAACTCTACAAAATATTTTAACATGACCCAGTAGGATGGTCATATTTCGATTTTTATGCTTAATGATTTTAAAAGTAATCATCCCTTGTTCAAGAAGTTGACATCAGAAATTTATCTATTATTTCTGTTGTCAGTAAAAATCGAAGAAAGTCGCAAAGATATCCAGGCACAAATGGGTTAAACGCTTGGTAAAGATCAAGTTGTTCGAAAAAAGTCGAGTGCAGTCACTCCAGATTATTTTACATTTTTAATTCGAACCCATATTTCCCCTCAGTGGAACATTCAAAAACCCGGGTGTGTAAGCAACGACGATCACTGTGAGGGAAATGCCTGACGTCAGTCTTTCTTCGAAAGGTTAACTTTTCTTTATGCAATATTATTCACACAGACAAGTCCCTATCGGAATTTTTTTTTTTTTATGACATGATTTATTTTCTTTTTTAAGCTTTTCTCGCTCCTTTTTGTGTAAGAGATTTATTTATTTTCGATAAACATTCTTAATATGAGAGGCAATTCGTCACACAAGATTTATTTATTATTTTTGAATTTTTATTTTTTGTCATTATGACAAAGACCTGATTCCAGAGAGAAGAGAAAAATGCACAGCACAACCTTTGTCCACTTGGCTGTGCATTGATTCCGACGTCAGCTCTATTTGGCAGTCTGCCTGTCCCAAAATCTATAGGTTTTTTTTTGTTTGTTTGTTTGTTTGTTTGTTTCCTTACTCTAATGACACTGTATGGGATTTTCCACAGTTATCTCTCTAGAGTTAATTTTTATATTTTTTATGCTATATTCTTCACTGTGAACATTTAATCAATGCATTGGCATTTCGCACCATTTATTTCTTAAAATTAAACTTTTCGAGCTGTTAAAAAGATTGTATGTTGCATCACGATTTCCAAAAAAATATTTTCTGAAAAAATATTTGGAACATTTATTTTCGGATTTGTTTATGATCGGTCGGTTTCAGAAAGATCCTACCACGGCCTGAGTGTATAAAGACACTGAACGTGGTAGATGGTTAAAGCGTGAAGGTTCCGGGTTCGAGCCATCGCACGTCCATTGATCTAACGGTCTGTTGTTTTGGGCGGTTTTTCCTAGATGTAGTATACTCTCAACTGGGAGACAGAAGGTGCCTGGTTCAAATCCAGGTCGCACGTAGTCGTTCGAAGTTTTCCGAGGTTTTCCTGAAACGTATTGTAAATACGGGTTAAGACCCCTTAGAAAGTCCTCCACGGAGGTCAAAGCCCCCTCGTTCTAGATCTCTCGTGTAGATAATCCACCATATTTCCAAAATGAAATCCTGATGCGTCATGAATACGCGTTAGAACCTATAAAAAAGTTGTTTCCCCAAGGCAATCTTCTTAGGTAAGATGGCCCTCGAGTATCTATGCCTCAAACCATAGAGATATGAATGATAAGGAGGTGGCATTAGCTATCTTCAGCATACGGATTAAAAAGTAAAGATGCACAGTTATATGTTACATAGTTCTAAATACAAAATCTCAGCATTCTGCAGTAAAAAGTTTTACAGTTATGTCTCCTTCTGACGTGGATTTATAAGTGGCTTCGATCCAAGCACACATATCCGAAATAAATGTTACCCAATACAGTTATGCCCATGGTTATGTCAAATACGTAATTATTCTTGGCGCCCACTTTGGCGACATTACTTCTTTAAAATTGGAACTGTCATCATAGAATAACGCATTAATGAGCTTGATGCGGCAATGTTTTGGTTAAGGCAATATGGCGGCTAGGTTACAGTTTCGGCTTCATTATCAGATAGGTAATGCAGGGGCGTAGCCAAGGGAGGAGTTAGGGGGGTCATAACCCTCCGCCATGAGAAATTTTTCGCCATACAAAAATGTATATTCTTCACTACATTATCACACACACGTATACATATATATGAGTTGTAGTACTCGTAACCCCCCCATGAAAAATTTCTGGCTACGCCCCTGAGGTAATGCCATCTCCTTGTATTTATATCTCTATGCCTTAAACACAGTAGGCTTGTTTCCGGATCCGCTCTTAAAACCTCGTCGTATAAAGTGGACAAAACACAGAGACTGGTTTTACTAGCACAGAGAAAGGAAACTTAAACAACCAAGGGATTGTGTGGGACTCGAATCCGTACGCATAGGCGACTAGCGTGCAGTACGACAGGCCTTTTATTCTAGCTGCCGGTTAGAGATGAGACGGGCCCAGCCGGGACCATCGGGATTCTACCGGGCCTGATTGTGCACTCCGAAAGAGGCCTACAGGCGTTTCCTCATTGGTTAGATTCCGCCATTAGATGACGTATCTAAGTGCTGAAACCAATAAGTGAGCATCTTTAGGCCTCTTTGGATGATTAATCGGAGTGCACAAGCAGGCCCGGTAAAATCCCGATAGCCTCGGCTCAGCTCAAACCCGAAAGCCCGAGCCCAGCCCCGAACCCGGCTCGGCCTCTGCAATTCACGATTGCGTTCGGGCTCGAAGGAAATTTGTCCTTTATTGAACATACTCCTTGTAAACAGATTTTATAAGTGATTCATGGGAGAAATAAACAAATTATTATTATTTAATAAGCTTACTGAAGAATGAATTAATAGTTTGCTATTATATTTGTCTTTAATTTTTGACAAACTGCAAAATTCACGATATTCTACCAATGAGGTAATTGACTTTTATTTATCTATTAGCTGAATTTTCGGGCTCGGGATCCAATTTAATAGTATCGCTCGGGCTCGGATGGGCTTGAATTCAAATAGTATCGTACACCTTGTCAGAAGTAATCTCTCTCTGGAAAAAGTTTAATACATTTATTTTTATGCAATTCTGAAGTGTGATTTTTCAATCCATTATTTTTGTCAGTGTACTGTGTGTGTGCACTAGGTACTAAGTCAGTTATTTGTACTGTTTGTGTGTTTTGTTTCATGGCAAGCTTGCACGAGGGAAATCTTCCTACGAGGGAATGCCTTAGGCGGAAGATATTTTAAGAGGTTCTAACCTGTATTCACGTTACATCTGAAGAAAAACACCCAAAACTCCTGACCGTTAGATCGCGATGGGACCCAAATTTCGGGACCTTCGTGCTTCAGCCATCTACCGTGCTCAATGTCTTATCTACTCGGCCATGGTGGGGCCTATGATGTAGATCACATATTAATTCCCATTTACTTTTTGTTTATTAAATTTAATCTATTTAAAATAATCATGCATTCTAACTTATTTTTCTGTTCTCAAATTCCCTCACTTTGGTTTTCTATCTGTAATTCCGTTTTTCCTATGCAATAGATTTTATTATATTTGTACCGCAGTCAATTGGGAACCGTTCTAGGCTAAAAATACTATATTAGGTTTCGTCTGATTTGCAATCGCAACGGACTGTGATTCCTCCTCTCTTGCACCTTTTTGGCGCAAATTATTTTTGATGCCCTGCATCATCTTTAAAATTACTTGTTCGCGGTTCCATTATTTTAATTTCATTGGTTTCAATCTTAGGGTTGCTCTGTAATTAGCGTTGGTTATCTCGGCCAAGTTTATGTTCTCGCCAATATCAAAGTTCTATGTTGGCATGCTTTTAGCCATTCTACCTTAATTCTACTATTGTTGTAGGACGTATTGTTTATCTGGCCGCCACCAGTCATTATATTTGCAATATATTTTTCTCCAATAGACGCATTTCAATTAACAGTTTTTTTAGGTATCTTCACCAATCTTCTGCTGAAGTATTTTAACTTATGTACCGGTGGTAATTCACAATACTTTTTAATTATAAATTAAAATCTGTAAGTAATTTCATCATCATGGGGCCGTAATTTTTACTATGTTGCACATTTTACAAAAACACAGTTTACTAAAACCACACAATTTGAGGTGCACAAAAAAAAAATAGCACTTGTGACAAAATTTCAATGTATAATTTTCATATCCGTAGCTTTTGAGAGAGCGTTTGTACGTAGAAAATATTCTGCATACATTTTAATTGTTTTACGTCACGTACAGCGTGTAAACCGTAATCTATTGCTGAAAATTTTTAGATATTGTTACAAAATTGTAATGCTGTTTTCCGGCATTAATTTGTGTTGCTGGAAAAAGAGTAGTACAGGCTTTCCTGCAATGGTAATGGACATGTAACCCCTTGACCTTGGCGATAAATGTGGCTAAATGGTGACAAATTTGGACTGTTTGGCGACCAAAAGAAAGTTCTCGAAAGTAGGGGGAATTTTGGCTGCATATCAAATAGGAAAGAAAGAAGTTACGATAAAAATCGAGAAATATGACGTCATGACCTATGTGACGTCACGACCTGCTTGGAAATTTATAAATATAAGAGTCTCATTGTGTCAGACAGTGAATATAGAGAGCAGGGCTATGCGACTGATAGTTAATGATGTGCTGTTTCACGTATTACTTAATGCTATGTTTTTTTTTTGGAAAATAGTAGTGCTTTGATTCATCGAATAAATTGCTGTATTCGCTTTTCGAGCTTGTTGGACTATTTTAACGTACATTTACGGTATAATTATCGAAACAATATCTTTCTCCGTATATAATTTTTAACGTGTAATTTTCATTCCATTATTTTTGTGAAATTACTCTGTACTCAGTAATTTGTGCTGTATTGCTTTTCATTTTGCACATATAGTTTACTAAAACCATAGTCTTAGAGGTAAAAGTTTTTTTTAAAAAAGTAACAGTAGTGACGAAATTTTAATATGTAATTTTCATATCCGAAATTTTTGAGGAAGGTTTATGTAGAAAATATTTTTTATGCGTTTTAACTGGTTTTAACGTAATTTATACTATAGCGTGCTAGCAGTAATTTTAAGCTTTTTATTAAAAAAAAAAGAAAAAAAAACTAAAATTAAATTAAGCCTGAAAATTAAAATTAAAATAAACAACATTAATAAGAAATTCATCTCATATATGCATTTATTAATAAAATTGTATCAAGGGGATAATTTGTTTAAACATTTGCTTAGAATGTTAAAAAAAATTAATAAACAATATTGTTTAAACAAAATAAACGTTTAACAAAATGTTTCCGCGCATTTCCAGAAGAGCATGAAATTGGATTTATGTCTATAATAAAAATTCAGAAATGAAGTTAGTTATTTTAGAACAAAGATGAAATATATTGAGTGAAGACATATTTTCGTCAAATAGTTTTTCTGGCACCAGCTGTAAATGACACCACAACGGGCTTATAATACTGTATCACATCATCATGAATGTTTCTTTGACGCATTCGAAAATGCAGTATACGATAACTTAAGCATTAAGTTATTCAAGTACGTTACGTGATCATTTGCATAATAATCTGTGTAAAGAAATTTTATCTTTTTTGAAAGATAGGGAGTCAGCTATCAGATAGATAATCATGCCGGCAAGACATGCTGCCCATTTCTGCGTCCTTGATCTATTTGTCGTGAAGAGCAAGTATAGGCTTGCGGTATTCCAAGAATTAGAAACAGTGTTTACTAATTCTAAGAATATGGTGAAGTCTTGAGTTACTGGAGAGATGCTTTCCAAGAATTCTCGCGTAAGTGAAAATTTCGCTTTCTGAGATAGGGTATGTGATGTAGATCATCACATATCTTATTTTAATTATCAATTACTTAATTATTAATTATTTCTAAATTTAATCCGTGTTCAAAATTTATTCTTTGCACTTTCGATTTGCATTTCATTAGCTTCGCATGTAGAGATGTATTTTTTACCTGCCTTGTTAAAAGCGATCTTCCGTTTTCATTTATTTTTAAATGCTTGTTCTCTTTGCATTGGAAAGGTCTACCGTTCTTTGCAGTAGCACATTGCGCTGTTATTTTTAGGTTAACCCTTTAACGCGTAGTGTTCCCGCTCTGGGAACTCTGACGTTTTGACTGTTGCCAGTCACGAAGAATAGAGTTGATTTCTATAAAAATAGTTGCGGGCGACATAGCTCCACGAGAATCCTTTACTTTTTAGCACGTCATTTCCCGTAAAAAAATGGTCACGCTTATTTTTAACAGCACTGACATCTGCTGAAAAATGGAAGAATGCGAGAAGACAGGGGCGTATCCACGGGGGGGGATATCGGGATATATTCCCCCCCGAAATTTTTGGGTTAGTGATGAAATTCCGTCTATTTATACACATATAAGTTCATATCCCCCCCCCCCCCCGAAAATTTTTCCAGGCGCAGATCCCCCCCGAAAAAATTTCTTGGCTACGCGCCTGCGAGAAGGGCTGGATAGATTGCCCAACGCTGAAAAAGGGCAGCCGTGGCCATCGCTCGACTTAACTACCAGCAAGATGGCGGAAGATCGAAACCTCAGCCTGTGCGCGTGCGACAGATCTAGAGACCCTTTTTTGACGCAGCTGGCTGTGCTTATTAATTCTAAGGGGGCGATGAATGCGCCTGGTATCGAATTGACAATACCAGGCGCATTTATCGCCCATCTGAAAAATGCCACCATGCATTGGGCTAAAGCACATTTTAGCCATTGGCTGTTTCAACATCGGCTTTTAGGATGGCACCTAAAATGTGTAGCAATAATAACCTAAACTAATTGAATGACAAGTACTATTAAAAGAAAGAAACACGATTTTCATTGAAATGAGTCCAGAAGTTTAGTCAACACTGCACTGAGTATGAAAAACTCTAAGGTATGGGGCGTCTCGTAGATAAATAAAACTCAATAACTTCATTGATAGAATATCATAAATTTGCTGTTTGTGCAAATTAAAGACAAATATAGTAGCAAAACTCTTAATGCGTTATCTAATCATTTATATTCAAGTTTATCAAATAATAATAATAAAAACGTTTTGATTTTCATCAAAAATTCCGTTGAGTAAACGCATCAGTGTCATAAAGAAATTTTGCATAATATGTTTTAAGAAATATGCATGTTAAACATTTAGTTTTGATAGGGATAAAATAACTTTAAAAATATGTTTTATCGCTTATTTTTCTCCAGGGGTAGATGCAGACGAAAATTGGGTCCGGTTTGCGGCATTGATATGCGGCGTCGTTCGAATCCAACAAACTCGTTAAAACAAATCCACAAATTCGAACACACTCGAACACTCGAACGAATTCACAAAATCGTTCGAATGCGAAAAGTTTCCACACGTTTCCAGAAGATCATGAAATTGGATTATATAATAAAAATTGAATATGAAGTTAAGTGGATGAAGAATTAAGTGCATTGAATGTAGCCATATATTTGCCAAATGTTTTTTCTAGAGCCCGTTGTAATTGCCTTCGCAACCGTCTTTGACTTCTAGTCTTTTTATGTTTGATATCCGCGGATACAGTTATCCTGCCGTACTCAAAATTTTCCTTCAGTCAGATTATCACAACCTTTTTGGCGAATGTAGTGAATTTTTTTTTCATATTGTCCGGGCGAATCTTTAAACATAGGAATTTAATTTATTCTAAAAAAAAGTAAGTAAACATTACACTTAATGACTCATATAAACATACATCTTTTACTCATCATTTAAAAGCAGTTTACATTATGTTAAACGCAACACAATGACTACGCCAAATGCATGACGCTTAATTTATCTGCCATAGCTTCTATAATAATGAATTTAAAATCTATGAGAAATGGCTTAAAATTTTTTCATTTATGATCAATTCCGTTGCCAAAGTCTGAGATGTAATTTTCCCTTTCATATACCCCCTTTTTTAGATTTAATGTCATGCATTTTATACATTATGTAACTAAATAGGAGAAAATTTGCGTGTTTGCCAGTGTTTTTATTGTGCCTCTGTTTGAATGGAAATTGGAATTTGTGTATGCCAGACATTTTTTCTTATGGATTTACAATGGACTAAAGATACTTTTGTGTTACGATAGATTAGTTAGTCTATGAAATTATGCGAGTATAATGGAGATTCAACAAATGTTGTTTTATGTATTCGCTACAGTAATCTTTTCCTCTATGTATTCGTTCTGTAATCTTTTTCTCTTCTGCAAACGATTTTTCTAAAGTTGTTTCTGTTCTAGATTATGCAATATCACGTCATTGTTTCGTTTTTTTTTCTCCCCGAGTAAAAATTGTTTGTATTTTCTTTGACAAATATTAGCATTCGAAGCTCTATGTATTTAGCTGTTGTAGGAAAAATCAAATCTTAACGATGTTTACAATGCATAGCAGATTAATATATATTTATATATTTTTTAAATGTATTAGTGTATTAAGTGTGGTAACAGCAGCATTTGAAATTAATCCAAATGTTGTTGTTTTCTGAGACATTTCTTAATCATCAATATTTGTGTTTGATTTTAAAGCTTCTTTATAGAAATGTAGATTTTTTTTATGCCATCGAATTACGTATCTTAGAGCTTTTCAAAATTGTTTGCATTATTCGGCTGTGTTCGATTATGTTCTTTCGTTGGTTCTTTAGAGTATCTTCCTTCTTTCATTCCTTATGATTCATTGTTCGATTATGTTGTTTTAGAAAAGATGGAATAAATTTTGCGTGATTAAAGGTAAAAAGATTTTGGTAAACTGTTGAGGTTTATCAAAGTCATGCAACACGGCATTGTCTTTCTTTTTTTAAAAACTGAATATAAATATTTTGTTTGCGATCGTTTCTTTCTGTATTCGAAATATCTGAAATTATGAATTGTTTTCCTGTCGCATGCTAGATGGAGATGAAAGATATAATATCTGGTAAAATTGTAAGGTTTTTATTGGATTGAAATGCAAGGCGTATTTAACCTATCCTTAAAAAATTGCTTGCAACTTTATTTGCATTAATCTTTCAAAAAACATTATATTATTGGAAAATATTTTTTACTTGTCTGAAATAAAGATAGATAAAATTGACCTAATGATTGATAAAATATCACGGTATACTGCGATTGCGCAAATAGCATATATTTTATCTCTTTCTTTTGAAAATAAACGAATTTATTTAAACTGACTGGTGTCTGGAACTCGCGTTTTTTTTTTAAGACTAAGCCTAAAGCTGTGCAAAAGGCTTGGTACGTTGATTGTTTGAGATGCAGCAATTTTCTCTATGCCTACCCTCGCCCTTAGACAAGGTGTATCAAATAACAAATCTTCCTAGTAGGCTCCATCATCCACCGTGCAATCTCGACCTGTCCACCTCTGACTTTTTTTTTTTTTTTTTTTTTTGTTATGACTTGAGACAGAAATGAAAGGACGCCATTTGGGTGCACTCCAAGATAGAACCATAACCATAAGCCTTTGGAAAATCTGTCAAAGTGAGTTCGAACATAGCTAGAGCCACTGGCAGCAACACTATAAATTCGTTGCATTGCTGCCCAGGGCGCATTTATCGAATATTATTGAGATTTTTTTTTTTTAGATTTTTTCTTTACAGGAACGATTATTTAATTTATGTAATTTTTTCTCATTAATTTTGGGTATGACTTTCTATATTCTTAAAAAATTTTTATCTTAAAAAAAAAAAAAATCTGGAGTGACTCCACTCGACTTTCCGAACACTTATGATTAAGACCATTACCAAGCATTAAATAAATTTTAATTGATGAATAATTCAAACATATATACCAAATTGAAACTCAATCGAATGCACCGTTTAAACGCTTGCGTACTTTCAAGAATTTCTCCCCATATGCCATTATGCCATAATATAAAAGAAATTTTTGTCGTAGCCCTGTATAAAAACTATAAGTCTTATACACACCAAAATCAATACCGGTCTTAAGATGGTGATTTATAACATATATACCCAATTTCAGCTCAATCGAAGGTACCGTTTAAACGCTAGCGCACTTTCAAGAATTTCCCCCCATAGGCCATAATGTAAGAGAAATCTTTGTCGTAGCCCTGTAGAAAAACTATAAGTCCTATACACACCAAAATCAATACCGGTCTTGCGACGGTGGTTTATGACATATATATCCAATTTGAGCTCAATCGAATGCTCCGTTCAGGAGCTATCGTGTTCACTCACATACACACACACACACACACATACATACATACATCTCGTAAAAATAGCATAAATGGATTCAGAAGCCCTCAAAACGTGTAAAAACACCAAAATCTCGAAGTCGAATTTTTTCATGATTACAATACTTTCCTTACATGGTACATGTTCGGAAAGTAAAAACGCGTGTCTGTAATAAATATCTTATGACAGAAATTGAAAGGGCTAATTAGGACCTGGTAAGGATGCATCGCATCTACTTATACCGGGCGATTCAAAATAGATGTTAAGGCGATTATTTTCTAAACCGTAAGGGATGGAAACATACTTCCAATTAGAAAAGTTCGTCAAATTAATAGTAACTTTCAGATAAGGCATTACAGGGGATACAAATTAAAATACGAAATTTAATTTTTATACGGTACCTCCTTTCCTACCCTTTATATTTAGAAAAATGTTGCTCTTGGCCTAAGAAAATTAATAAAACAAATCCCGTGTCTCTTCGTGAAATATGTGTTGCGAGATATAGTCAATTTGAGATTTTATTGCATAATGTCGCAAGCAAATAAGGGATGTCTCAACAAGTTTATAATTAATGTAATTACTGTTCAACTGATGTTCATATTTGTTACAGTTTTAAAGTAAGAATTTCACTAGCAGTATTTTCTTTGGTCCAGAACAGCTGGACCGACCGCTCGCCCTTTTTATCAGCTATATGCGATGCTTAGAGCGACTAATGGAACATGGCACTGAAAGTTAACTCTTTTAGCTAGTCTCGAGTGGATGATATTTTATCTCCTTCACAGAATTCCGTTGGCGGCCTCATCAGCATCAGTAAGTGGCAGAGCGCTCTGCTTCTTAAATGTCCTAGTCCTCGTTTTTGAACTTTTGGTACCAAATCTTCACAATGTCGTATGATACAACAGTAGTACCTTAAGCTGTACACATGATTCGGTGTCATTCTGTAGCTGACTTTTTGCAACAGAACTGAGAGTAAATGATGGTTCAATCTGGTAGTGTGATAGTTCCATTTCAGACACCTTATACTTAATCATAACGATATTGTTTTACAGATTTCACAACACAGTGCTCTAAAACAAGTCTTTTTTTTTCAAATAACAAAAATAGTTTAACAAAATATTGGCAAAGACACCAACGTGAACTGTTTGTGCAGACAATACTTGCAGTGGCGGAAAACTTTCGTTACAACCTAATATGTTTATAGTCACTCGATAGATGCAGCTGACTACTCAAATCCTAATTTAGCTAGAATTTTCCTGTAACGCATGCTTGGCAGTTTCTAGTGAAAGTTAGCGCACCATAGTAACCTACACCATTCTTTTGCCATTGCCTTTTACGCTGTAAAATTCCTTCTCTCGAAGCGTGATGCAATTAGTGAGTGACCCCCCCCCCTCCCTCAAATACTAAATTATCGCTAATTTGATACAGCAGTACCGATCATTTTATGTAAAACTGCACCTGTTAATTTTTGAATGCGTTTAATTGCTTTTCCCAACAATGGGATCATTATTTATCTTTTATCAACTCATGGTTGGTCCCCAAAGTAAAGATTTTTTGTCGGTAAACTGATGCCAGCACATTAGGTAAAGTGGTGTAAGTCACCATTTTCAAAATTAATTTTCTCGCTAACTATTTCACGTAGAGATACGGGATTTGTTTTATTAATTTTCTTAGGCAAAGAGCAACAATTTCCTAAATATAAAGGGTAGTAAAGGAGGCACCGTATAAAAATTAACTTTCGTATTTTAATATGTATACAACCCCCAGTAAAAAAAATGCCATATCTGAAAGCTGCTCTTGATTTGACGAACTTTTCTAATCGGAAGTATGTTTCAATCACTTACGGTTTAAAAAATAATTGCCTTAACATCTATTTTCAATCAACCGGTATAATACGCTAACGTATGCGGTGCCTAAATCGACGATATTTCTATATGCTGGGAACGGCAACAACTAGATAGATGTAAAAATTAGCATAATAACAGTAACATACACGCAAAAATCCAAATTAGCAGTTCAATGACGTCACGTGAAGCAATCCTATTCGTTACTGGTTACGTATGTCACGCAGTAGCTACATTACAAAATAACAATGCATACACGTAAAAGCAAAATATTTCGGATCTTTTCACAGCGCGTTTATCGCACATTTAAAAAAAAAGCGCCTTGCAGTGGGCTGAAGGATATTTTAGGCATTTCCTGTTTCTTTTATATTTTTGCAACCAAGGATACTTATTGGATGATGCAACCGTATACTATAAACAGCAGGTTACTAACTTTGGCACATTAACCCCGCAGCTGCTGCAATTAAGAAGTATTTCTGTTCGAATTTGTACAACACGTTATCACCCAATACAGTATTTTTATAGTAATGTTATGAATGGAAATGTCACCAATTATATCTTTTCATACATCTTGCAATTTTAGTATACTTGGCTTTGCCCCCATGGCCCCCATCAGCTTTCATCATGAGACCCAAAATTTTTAGCAACCTTAACCTAAACAAATTGAATGACAAATACTGTTAAAACAAAGAAACATGATTTTCGTTGAAATGATTTCAATAATTTGACCAAAACAGCACTGAGTAGGTATATAGATCAGTAAGATGTGTGGCGGCGAAGCTGGCAGCCTTGGCGGCTAGTTTTAATAATTTCAGCAAGGAAAACTGATTTGGGATACGGATATTTCGAATAGCAAACTTAGTCAAGGCACGAACTGAACTCGTATCTCAAGATACTGTTGCAGAACACCCTGCTTGTTTCTTGGGTACGTCGTTCCAAAATCTAGTTGGTGTAGAAAGTTCTAGTAAAAAGTCCACTTGTCAGGATGGAACACAAACTTTATTGCTTCTAGGACTTAGTCGAACAATCAGCTGTACAAGATTCACTGGCACAATCAAACAGCAATGTGCTTTTAACAGTCCGCTTAGATCTGAAGCTCTCACAAATGCTGTATTTCTCACACAAAATAAAACACTTCCACAGGCGAAATTCAGTGGAAATATGCAAGGGATATCGCACACAATCCCTTAAGACACAGCAATGAAGAATTTACACACAGCACTTAAAAATAAACTTCGCAAACAAGCGCCAAAACACCGCTTCTATCACAGAGCAAAGCGCCGTACACATCAGCAGCGCGATCCGTTCTCGACGGGAGCTCACTCCTCACTGAACCGGGGCCTCTGAACGCTTATATTTATAGTCGACGCAGAAGCTACTAGAAGCTTCCAGAAAAGTCTATTTCTCGTAGATTCCACATGAAGCGGGAATTTTGATTACGTCATAGAAGAGAAATATTAGGCTATTATGCATGTTAATGCGCAAAAGCTATCTTTAAAGGCCCCATTGGGAAAAATCGCGCCAAAAGACAAAAAATGTCGCCAAGCTTGGCGACTTTTGGCGAAATATCGCCAAATTTGGCCCCAAAAACAAGTCCCCTAAAGTGAAGTTACCGAAGGCCTAGGACCAATATTTCTCGAGATTTCTAGAACTGCCATAGGAAAAAAATGGGGAAAGCAAAACTTCTATATCTCCGGTTCTACTTGACCGATTTTAATGCAACTATTTGATGCGTAGAATACGAATTTTGAACTATTTTAAGCCCCAGAACAACGGGTTTCCCCGAAAATTCGTAACAATATCATTGTAATAATGTTTATATTTTATAACATTAGAATAATTGTATCAATGTTACTGAAGATAAAATGGTTGTTGAAATATCTCGATTCACTCAAGTCACGCTAGGTAAAGCGTATTTTACCACTTTAATCCAATTAGAAACAACCCACTTTCTAGTCCTTCAGAAGGTTAATGTAAAACCTAAAACATTCAAATGTTCGAATTTGGAAGAAAGCACTTTGAAATAAGTCATTAGAATGGACTGCTTTTGCATTTTTTTGCACACCGAAAGTTAATTATCCGGATAGCCGCAAACATCTGCCTCCCTATTTGAATTTTCTATCAAAAGTAATTGAGCCAAAGAAAGTCTAAAATGACACTTATTAACCGAGAATTAAAAAGAAACAAAACAACGTGTTAGAGAAAGGGCAAAAAAAAAAAAAAAAAGAAAAGAAAAAGCTGAACCTTAATACTACATTGCGTGCATAAGGCTCAATCGCTATCACGTATTTGCCCGAGTAAGCTTCCCTTTTTTTTATTTACTTCTTCCTTTTCTTTTTAATACGGACTTCATCAACATTCCATCCCAAAGAGTGAAAGGAAAAAGAAGGATAAATCATGGTTAGTTCGTCGACTGTAAAACAATTTCTAACACGCGCATTTCGTGCATTTACGAACGTGTGACGGATAATTGAAGCATGTAATAAAACACTGAGGTATTTCTTTGGCCTTGGAGCTTATAGTTTACTAAGCCCATTAATAGTTTTTATACCCTGCCACGTCGTGCACAAGTTTAAGAACTTCTAGTTCACCCTTTGAGGCGTAACCCTTTCCCAATGCTGAAAAAAGGGCAGCCGTTGCTATCGCTCGGCTTAACTACCAGCAAGAGGGTGGACGATCCAAACATTCATCGCGTGCCATTGATCTAGAGACCCTTTTTTGACGACAGCTGGCTGTCCCGCAGAGCCAGCTGTCGTCAAAAAAGGATCTCTAGATCAGTGTCACGCGATGAACGTTTCGATCGTCCGCCATCTTGCTGGTAGTTAAGTCGAGCGATGTCAACGGCTGCCCTTTTTTCAGCATTGGGCAATCTATCCAGCCTAGAGTCGTTGATAACAATTCTTGGAACTTATGTGCAATTTCTAATTATGCATCTTCGTGAACTAATGGATGAACCAGCCGATTTTTACACAGTTTTTTGCCGTTCTTTTGGATGTTATTATACAGTGATACGACGGATCGTTTAAACTCTCTAAACCCGATGTTACGGATACGAAACGGATAATAATTTCGTGAATTTTCGGATTCGTCTTGATTCCTGGATACACATCAGTGATATTTGATGCCTACGCTCTTGGAATTAGTGCAAAATTTATATCATACACCATAATGAACCGATGGATGAACTTGCCGATTTTTAAACAGTTGTTTGTACGGTTTTTTTTTTTTGGATGTATCCTTGTAAGCTCAAGCCTGAGAGAGGCAATAACAAAACCGATCGTTTAGTCTGAATCAGTGGTTACGGATACAAAATGGAGAAGTTATTCGTAACTTTGAATGCGTATGGTATTTTGGTAAATCGTGATCCACGGACAAGTACCCACGATCTTGAAACCAGTGCCTAATTTTGAAATGTTCCTAATCCAAAACTGTTGAATGAGCCTGTCGATTTTTGCGCAGTTGCTGTGTGTATGGAACGCGATCCACCGACATGGATGCCCGTTTAGATCCGCGGATGTAGACACGACATTGAAACCATTGCCTAATTCTGGAATACTCGTTACTCGAAACTGTTGGATGAGCTTGTCGATTTTTGTGCAGTTGCTATGTGTATGGAACGTGATCCACCGACATGGATGCAAGTTTGGATCCGCAGATGTAGATACGACATTGAAACCAGTGCCTAATTTTGGAATGCTCGTAACTCGAAACTGTTGTTTGAGCCTGTCGATTTTTGTGAAGTTGCTGTGTGTATGGAACGTGATCCACCGACATGGTTGCAAGTTTAGATCCGCGGATGTAGATACGACATTGAAACCAGTGCCAAATTTTGGAATGCTCGTAACTCGAAACTGTTGGATGAGCCTGTCGATTTTTGTGAAGTTGCTGTGTGTATGGAACGTGATCCACCGACATGGTTGCAAGTTTAGATCCGCGGATGTAGATGCGACATTGAAACCAGTGCCTAATTTTGGAATGCTCGTTACTCGAAACTGTTGGATGAGCCTGTCGATTTTTGTGAAGTTGCTCTGTGTATGTATGTAAGCTGATTAGTTTAAGTCTGAGACCGACAGTAGTAACTTCTCGTATCTTTAAAAGTTCCCGCGGATACGGAGCGGTCAGTTTTTCGGAGATCCGAGGATGCATAGCTGAGTTTTGGTGTCTTTATAGGAGAATATGGGCACGAAATGATGCTGTCAAGATACCCGAAAATGCATATGGATTTTGCAATGAGTAGCTGCAAAGTGTACATTGTCTTGTACGGGTGAGCTTGCCGATTTTTGATTCAAGTCTGACATGGCCAAAAGTAACTTGACACTGACAGACCTTATCCGGCAGTTCCGCCAATACAAATCACTGGATTTTTAGTAGATCCATGGATACTATACTGAGCTCTGCTGTCTTTATTCGAGGATATGGATGCGGAAATTCGCTGTATAGATTCTCTTAAATGCACGTGGATCTTGCAATTAGTGCGTAGTTTTGAAGTGTACATGTCTCGAACTCATAAGTGAGCCTGCCGATTTTGATTCTGATAAGCTTGAGTCTGAAATTTGCAAAAGTCACGTGTTGGAGCTGCAAAAAAATCTAGATCTGGAAGTACGAATTGGTTAATTTATTACAATTCCGTGGATATGAATAAAAAGCTAATTTTTGTATTTCTAATTGTGGTTAAATTTTCTTTATCTCGGTTTTCACTTATTAAAGTTCTCGTTCGTCGACTTGAAAAATTTAGTTATAATTATTATTACTATTATTATTTTCTTCTTTTACACTATAACTTAACAATTCCACTACAGTAATTCCAATTTAACATTTAAAAAGAACATACATAAATTAATTCAGAATTCTAAAATGCAGATATAGTTAAAAGAAATATCTTTTTTAAAAATTAACCAAGAAATTATGAAATTCTAAAAAGAAAAATAATTAGCAAGTTAGAGCTTAATCCTGTAGTTCCTCAAAATTATTCTAAAATTAGAATTTTTTGTAAAATAATTAATAATCAATATTTACCAAAATATAAGTAGACGAATACAGAGATTAAAAAATATTTATGCGTTACCTTGATTCGCAGGCGTAGTAAAAAATACGTGTTATTATTATTATACTTACATTAACCAGGAATTTATAGAAAAATGTTAATGTATACTGCAAAATAATGTAATCTGCACAATCTTTCCTGTAAATTCACTATATATTTTCCTTTTTTTTAAATAACTAGGGGTCAAGGACACCAGACTCTCTACTCTCGCTTTTCGTATGAGGCATTCGGCCCCTAATCAGGCTTATTCGTAAAAAAGACATAATTTCAACAGACAAAACCCGAAGATTGGATAAGATAGAATGTTACTGAGCTACGCATTGCTTGGTTCTTGCATGTTCATTGGTACATAAAAATTTAAACTTCACACTACAGTAGACACCCTCCCCCTCATAACACGGAAGATATTTTATTATGGGAATCCGTGTTGTACGGGTCCTGAGCTTCAGCTGTATTTTTAATAATGCAAAACCTATTGGACACCCTTCGAATTTGCCACCCATTGCGATTTTTCATTATTTGACGACTTGCGTACATGTAAAGTTAATAAAAGCTACGGAACAGATAGGATAGCTGGCCACCAATGGCGACTTTTCATTATTTGGCGATTTACACATGCTCACAACCTATAATTACTGTTCATGTAAGGTTACCGGAAAACCGTTATCCATATTTTCATTTACATAATCGTTTGCAGATTGGCGTACTTAGCACCACGAATAACCATCTCGTCGCGCTAGCAAATATCTAAAGTGTACTGTAACTGCTATAATGGCATAGTTAACGCCGCCAAATATTTCTACTGGTAGCAAATAATCCAGCTGGACGAGAACCGGCTTTAAAATAATCTGCATTTTAATTATTTTTCATTTTCAAGATATTAGTTATTCTGTTTTGGAAAAACGAATAATCGCTAATTCTAAACTCCTGTTGTCTAAGCGAACTTACTATTTGAAAATTGTCAACTTTGTGTAACACATTTTGAGTTACTTATTTCATATAGTTTTTATTTTGGCGTAAAATGGGCGTAATTCTAACTCATGTTTGTAAATTTCACGCGATTCTAGATACTTGGAAACGCTTTGTTGCAAAGGAATGAATGATTTTATGCCAAATCTGGCAACCATTCGGTTTATTTTTCAGTTTTTTATTAATATCTTCTAAAATAATTCGATTTTCGAAATTTAAATCAGCTTAGCAGGTTCCTCGGAATTTTTCGAATCTGTGGGCACCTTAGTCGGAACTCAAATCCCCACGGTTTAGGAGGAGATACGCTGACAAGCTTTTGACAGCGGCGGCGACAGCGGCCTTTACTTTTTTTTTAGAATAGAGAGAAAAGATTATCAGGGTTTTCCCTCTAAGTTGGTAAAGCTATCTCAACATGGCCGAGGAGAGCTGGTAATAGCTGTAGAACAATTGGTGGCTAGCCTTTAAGTCGTAAACCTAAATATGGGTTAGCCAGTTTACTCTGAATCTGAGCTTTTGTGTCATCATCCGATAATATGTTTTCGGTGCCTAGATCACGGGATAAGCGTATGGATCTTAAAATTAGTGGACTGTTTCGAAGTGTGCATTTTCTCGAATTGATAACTGAACTGAAACTACCGATTTTTAATTCCCATAAATCTAGGACTGGTAACAATTACTTCCAGCATCCAGCTGATATCTAGATCCGCAAACGGGTATTTTTTCTTGCATCCAAGGATACTCGCATTGAACTTATGTGATTTTATCCGAGAAAATGGATATGGAATTTTGGTGTCAAGATCCCTTGATACCCAAATTCATTCTGCAATTAGTGCGTAGTTTCGTAGTGTTAATTGTCTGAAACTAGTAAGTTAACAACTTAGTTAGCTTGCCGATTTTTGATGACTGTGAAGTATGAGACCTGTAAAAGTAATACCTACTTTTTATTCCTTTATGTCACCTGTATGCAGGTCTTCTATGTACTAATAAAAGCTGTACCAATTAACATAGCGTATTAAAAATATTTGAATGATGTTTTTCTTAGAATATCGTGAGCATGAAATAATTAAGAAAGAGTGAGAAAATCTGAAACACTTTCAGATTTCAAATACGCACTGAAGTGCTATATATTAAAAAAAGCGTATCATATTATATGCGTCGTCCCTATTTTTTTTTCCTTATTCCATTAAGTTGGAAAGTGTATCATTATTCATGAGTGTGCCGTATTTTTCTATCTTGTTGCATAAAAACCCATCTTTGGAATTGAAATCTATCTTAAAATCGCCTACTGAAACTATTTTACAATCTTCGCCAAGTATATTCCAACTATACTTCACCGTTTTAAATATTGTTTCGGATGTGCATCATAATCTATGAGTGTACCTATGAGTCTTCTCTGTTCCATAAAACACTTCTTCGGAATTGAAATCTATATTAAAATCGCCTACTAAAACTGTTTTACAAGTCACCAGGCGTTTTCTAACTATACTAGTGATATATTTATAATAAATTGTCACATTTTGGCACCAAATTTAGCGATCCAGTAGCAAAAATTGCAAACCTTGTGCGACTTTCAACATATTACTAACTCCTCACCCCCCGCCCCACCCACGTTATCTGGCAAACGCATTTGAAAAGATCTTCACCTTGACAGTTCATGTCTACCAAACCTGTCTACAAAATCGCGTAGATAAAAATGCGTAGACAAAATTCTGGGACTGATTGAAACAGCACCCTAGCGCCTATAATCCGTGCGATATTAAATTATTATTGTAACAGGAAACAGTATTTTGTCCTTTAGCATTCCTACTCTTCGCTATTGCAGCACTTACAGTGTTTTTTTCGTTGGTCAACTTTACAAGAATGTTAATCATTGCTTAAAAAGTTCAAAGCTTAAACTGTTAACAAGCACTTCAATAAACTTTGTTAGACCACAGATATATTTTCAAGTAATACAAAAATGAAAGTAACAGTTCCCAAAATATGCCTAGGGATCATGCAGTTAGTGCGAAATTGCGAAGTATATCCATTGTTTCCTACAGATAGACGAGCTGGTGCAATTTTGTATCTGATAAACTCATGCCTGAGATGGACAATAATTAACCCTTTAACGCGCAGTGTTACGGCTCTGGGAACACCAAACTCTGACGTTTTGACTGTTGTCAGTCACGAAAAATAGATTTGATTTCTATAAAAAAAATGCGGGTGACATGGCTCCACGAGAATCCTTTACTTTTTAGCACGCCATTTCCCGTAAAAAAATGGTCACGATTATTTTGAAAAGCACTGGCATCTGCTGAAAAATGGAAGAATGCGAGAACAGCTGGATAGATTGCTCAATGCTGAAAAAGGGCGGCCGTTGCCATCGCTCGACTTAACGACCAGCAAGATAGCGGACGATCGAAACGTTCATCGCGTGCCACAGATCTAGAGACCCCTTTTTTGACGACAGCTGGCTGTGCGGCACAGCTGAAGTCAAAATGGTTACCAAACTTTTTATAAATGAAAAATTTTCCAGTGTATCCACGTCCACTGAACCTTCGCGATAATGTTTTTGAGTAAAGAGGGTTTGTCTGTGCGTCTGTCGCCAACAGAGACTCGAATCGGAACTGAACCGAAACCGGAAAAAACCGTTCTTTTGGTCGGAACGAAAACCGGAAAAAATATCGGTTTATTTCGGTTTGGTGTATTTTCAATCATTTTGTTGCTGCAACCAAATCAATATTTTCTAATTTAACGTCAACCATATAATCATCATCATTATATGTACAGTCTGTTTTCGTTTCTCAGAGCCTTCCTCGCAGTTACGCATGCGTCAGGTCTGATTCGGTTTCATCAAAATAGGGGCGAAACGGAAGTTTAGCAACGCTATTTTATGTTTAAAATTCTGTTTACACTTGAATTAGCTATAAGTAGAATAGTTTCTAAAATTTCGAACTGAAATAAAACAGAATGGAAAACATCATAAAAAGACAACGAGCCATAATAGAGCTTCAAAAAATACCCATCTCAACCTATCCCTCTCCCCTCTTTTTCCGTGTACAATCGTCTTGTTTGCAGTCGCTCTGCTTTAGCAAAACGGACAATACATTGCTTCTCGATTTTTCTGTTGATGTTCACTACTACTTTTCTGTTTTAGTTTCGCAGGAAACTACTTGAAGAAGGCAGATTTAATTCAGTTGATGATAGAATTGTATTTTTAGTACACACACACACACACACAAATAGGAATATACTTAAAATAAAATTATTCATTCAGAACTGAACAGAAAACTGGAACCGCTATATTTTCATTTAGTTGAAAAGTAACGAATAAAATTACGGTTGATGCCCTGGTTGACAGTAAATTTGTCTTGTAGTTTACACTTACCGCTCGCCAAATATAGTGATAAAACTCCAAGTGTAGCTTCCTTCTTCATTTCTTTGACACAACTCACATGGTTAATCTTTTCTTCACTTTCCAACGGGTTTTGAATGGCGATGTGCTCGCTCTACATTTTTACTATCTCTACTCTAATAGCTTGAAAAATTATGTATAATGTTACGATATTTTGGGGTGACCCCCCCGCCCTTCTGGGGATTAAACGAGTCTAAAATTCGTAATCTACGAGTCAAATGATTAAAATTTTTGTATTTTGTGTCAGGAAAATAGGTCAACTAGAACGAGAGATAGGAGTTTTGTGTGTCCCTATAGCATAATATGGGGTTTTCTAGATTTCTTGAGAAATAGTGGCCCTAAACTTCAGTTTAGGAGACTTATTTTCGGCCGTAATTTTGGCGATATATCCACAAAAAGCCGCCAAGCTTCGCGACATTTCGGACACATGCTCGATATTACTAATGGGTCTTTTAATGTTTGTTTTCCTGCATTAGTTATACGCAATAGCCTAGTATTATTCAGTTTCATTTTTATTACTCAGTCAGCGATTGTTAGAGAGCTTTCTGGAAATGAATTTCTCTAGAGTGTACGTGCGATGTGGACGGAAGGAATAGAAGGCTACGGTCACTCCCGATTTCATTTCCATTCTGACATTGAATACGTAAGCTTTGAGCCTAAGTGCTCTGTTTCTTTGTATTGCGGTATAATAAGCGATGCTTTTTCGCTTGTTTTGTTAAGCTTGCTTTTGAAAGCTTTTTGTGACTTCTCCACTGTTTTATCACTTTTTTATTATATGATATAAATATAATTATATCACTTTAATCTCAATTTCTCAGTTCAATCACCAAAGATCTAAGCAAAGTTATGAAATTCCGGTCTCTCTCTGCTACTGTATTGTATCATGACGTTGACATGATTTCGTTTTTTACATAAAGTCATAATACAGTCAGGGACGTGTTTAGGATTTTAGCGGCCCTAGTGGGGCACAGGACAAAAAATAATTGCAGGTTCTTCAAAATTGTTTACTTGCTAATTGTCTACTTTGCCAATAATTGCTTATTGGATTTTGACCTGCCTATCCACCCCCCGCCCCAGTAAAAACCCGCGGCTGCTATTGACTCTAATTAATTATTGTCGCATAGGCTAATTAAGTAAATTTGATACATTAATTAAGATTTTCCTGCAGTACGTTTCCATAGTGTAAAAGCTGCACTCTATCGACATATCATGCTGTAAGTTAGAAAAAGAAAGCTTTACACGAAATTACAAATTCAGTATTTTTTCTCGGCTATGCTTACGAATGCGCAGTTTTCAGTTCTATTTCAGGAAGTTTATTTGACTACTTAATATCCATGAATTCATCAGTTTTTTAGCTGCACTAAGTTTTAGCGACCCTGGGCGGTTGCCTAGTTTGCCACCTTATTAGCAAGGCTCTGAATACAGTCAACCGCACTCAAATGAGGAGTCAGTTTGTAATAAATACTAAGCGTAATATTAAGCGTAGAGTATTTGAGTAAACAATGAAAAACTTTATAATTTCTAAAATAATTTAAAATTCGACCTAAGGATACATACATATATATATGTGGCGTCAGATATTTCAAGTAAAGCTTCAGAGTTAAGGCAGGTAATATGGTTTATTGAACATTACATTTAAGTTACAATTTAGAATGAGAAGAGGGAAGGGGAGACGGGTACAAGAATCAGCGTGGACTCATTAAGCAGTTCCAGTGGCAGAAGTCTCTTGATTTTAGATGTGCGGGAGTATTTACGCTTACCACACCACGTGGTTTGCGAAGACATAACTCCGCCTCTCTCTTATCTCTGATCGAACCACACACATTTACCAACATGACCCGCATCCGGGGCTACAAGGGCGTGGGGACACGTATACATCTAAAGAACTCAGAACCGACGGCCTGATGTCTGGCAGATAACAAAATAAATAAAACATAGCTCCAGAGCGCGCGTGGCAAGTATGACAGGAAAGCAAAACTTACAGTGAAAGTACCCGCTTGAACAATACCCAAACTAGTAAAACCCAAATTATCTTTTTATACATTACACACACACACATATATATCCTTATAAATAAAAATGAAATTCTGTTTGTTTGTTTGTTTGTTTGTTTGTTTGTTTGTTTGTTTGTTTGTTTGTTTGTGGATTTGATTCGTATACAAATCCACAAAAATGGACCTATCAGCCTGAAATTTTGCACAGATATGTAAAATAATATAGAATAAATGATAGTCCACTTTAAAACTTTGAAAGTCCACCCGTTCCCGAAATTTAAGAGATTTTTTATGTTCTCCACGCAAAAAGCTTTCCGTAATTGTAACCCCTGTAGTGAAAAAAGTGTGAAATAAGGATCGTGGTTGCCATGTGTGGCGATTTTGCCGAATAAAATGTTTTAAATTCTCAAAGTAAAAATAAAAGAATAATAATGATTTTTTTTTTGTTAGTTTATATTCGTAAGGTTATTTTTTTTAAATTATAATATCGTGTGCATGGGAAATCGGAGCAGGAATGAAATGTTTTATACGCAAAACAATAAGAATTGAAGATTTCCGAGGCTAATATGTTAAAATTTTTTAGTTTGGCGAAAAAATAAAATGGCTCAAATGCCGAAAAAGTGAGTTCTAGCGGTTTGCACTGTTTCCGGCTTGGCGCAATTTACTGAGAGCTTAAGGAAACGGATTTTTGAAAACAAGTGCAAAGGTTTTATTAGAATACAGCGTTAAATTTTAATGATCCGTGCGGAAATAATGCAGTTATTAAGGGATTTCAAGCGATCTATCTTCAGCATTCTCGCCAATTGAGTGCATTGATTTTAGTTGGGGGAATTCCGCCAAATTTCAGATAATTGAAATCTTCGCATATAGTACATCGGAGTAACGATGAATAAAACATGTTATAGTTGATAATTTAAAAAATGAGGCTGTATTAAGGGATTCCACTTTTCAAAAAAAATGCCTGGCGGTCGAACCATTTCCCATTTTGATTGCTGCTAAGTCAATGCTTCGAATGATTCCCTGAAAAAACTCTTGCAAAATGGCGTATATTGGCACTTTGGCGAGGCTTAGATTTGTAACTGGATTTTATTTGAGACTGGTATCTATATTAATAAAACAATGTGTGTAAACTGTTTGTTTGTCTGTGTCTCGCGTAGCTCGCAAACGGGTGATCGTAGACCTACCAATTTTTGAACGGAAATTCTCCATGACAGGTCCCGACACACCTCGAAGCGATTTTTTCAAAATTCAAACTATTTTAGGAAATATCGATAAAAACGTATCGCAAAAGGCTAATTTTTGCTTTCCGCCATTTCGTAATTGTAACCCCACAGTGCATTAAGCGACAATTAAGCTTATCTAGGTTGCCACATTCGGCAGTTCATTAAATGATTCAGACTCTTGAAGTAAAAATAAAAGAATAACGATTTTTTTTATTTTGACTAGATTATTTAAGGTTGTTTTCAAATTAAAATATCGTGTGCATGTGAAATCAGAGCGGGAATGAAATGATTTATACTCAAAAGAAAAATAGAATTTGGAAATTTTCCGAAAATAAATGTGCAACTTTTTAATTGGGAGAAAAATAAAAGGGGTTGATGTGGGATTTTGAGGAGAATTCTAACGCTTGGCGCTATTTATCGTAATTTAATAGTCTGCTATTTGGGTTATGAATACACCTGCGTATAAGTTTTTGAAATTTTCATTCAGTTGGAATTGTGCATTTTTCTGAGAAGCTTTATTGCATCTATTTCTAATATATTACATCCAGAAAAAAGGATTTTAGAAATATCAATTTTAATTTTGTTTAATCACACTCATGAATAATGATACACTTTCCAACTTAATAAAATAAGGAACGAAAATAGGGAAGACCTATGGATTATAACTCTTTTTATATATAGCACTTTAGTGCGTATTTAAAATCTGAAAGTGTGTCAGATTTTCTATGATTCTAGCGCTTGGCGCAATTTAATGAGAGGGTATTTTTAAAAACAAGCGTAGGTTATCTTATAAATAAAAATGAAATTCTGTTTGTCAATTTGTTGATTTGGGTAGTATACAATTCCACAAAAATGGACCTGTCAGCCTGAAATTTTACACAGATATATGTAAAATAATATAGAATAAATGATAGTCCACTTTAAAACTTTAAAAGTCCACCCGTTCCCGGAATTTAAGAGATTTTTTATGTTCTCCACGCAGAAAGCTTAATGTAATTGTAACCCCTGTAGTGAAAGTGTGAAATAAGCATCTTGGTTGCCATGTGTGGCGATTTTGCCGAATAAAATGTTTTAAATTCTTAAAGTGAAAATAAAAGAATAATAATGATTTTTTTAGTTTATATTTGTAAGGTTATTTTTTTAATTATAATATCGTGTGCGCATAAGAAATGAGAGCAGGAATGAAATGTTTTATACGCAAAACAATGAGGATCGAAGATTTCCGAGACTAATATGTAAATTTTTTTAGTTTGGCGAAAAATAAAATGGCTGATAGGCCGATTTTTAGAGAGTTCTAGCGGTTTGCACAGTTTTAGGCTTTTTGGCGCAATTTACTGAGAGCTTAAGGGAATAGCATTTTTGTAAACAAGTGTATAGGTTTTCTTAGAATACAGCATTAAATTTTAACTATCCGTGCAGAAATAATGCAGTTATTAGGGCATTTCAAGCGATGTAGCTTCAGAATTCTCGCCAATTGAGTACATTGATTTAACTTGGGGGAAATCCGTCAAATTTCAGAAAATTGAAATCTTCGCATTTAGTACATCGAGGTAACGATGAATAAAACATGTTATAGTTGATAATTTAAAAAATGAGGCTGTATTAAGGGATTCCACTTTTCAAAAAAATGCCTGGCGATCGAACCATTTCCCATTTTGATTGCTGCTAAGTCAATGCTTCGAATGATTCCCTGAAAAAACTCTTGCAAAATGGCGTATGCTGGCACTTTGGCGAGGCTTAGATTTGAAACTGGATTTTACTTGAGACTGGTATATATAATAAGACTGGTGATAGATAAAAATGAATGTTGGTATGTGTGTAGGAGGTTGAAAAACTCAGCACCGTTTCACCGATCACCATGAAATTTGGTTCACCTAAGTCTTTTATCATGGAGAAGGTTTTTATACTATACGTTTTCCTCTAACTTGCCACTAGGTGGCGCAGCAGAACGTCGAATTCTATTCCGTTTAGCCGTTTGCTATGCGAATATCGTCCAACCCATTTCGATGAAATTTGGTACACGCGGATGTTAGAACACGGAGAATATTTTTCACTATCCATTTTGCTGTAACTTGCCGCTAAATGGCACTGCAACGCATCAACCTCTATACCGTTCGACTGATCGGCATAAAATTTTTTATACTTACACATTTGAGCACAAAAAATACATTCTAACTGTTTTCCTTTTGATGTTACTCACCATTAGATGGCACTGCAATGCATTATTGTTTTAACTCGGCACTAGATGACCCTGCAGCAGGCCAAATTCCTGACCATTCAAACGGTCGCTGTGAAAATCAGTATACATAGCTATTTCAACAATGAGAATATTTTGGCGTTATCTATTTTGCTACAACTCGCCACTTGACGGCGCTGTAGCAAATCATTACTTTAATTAATCACTAGATGGTTAACTGACCACTAGATGGTAACTGATCGCTATGAAAATAGGTATACATAGATATTTGAACACGGGGATGAGTTTGGCGCTATCCATTTTCCTATAACTTGCCACTCGATGTTGCGTCCACACATGAACTTCAGGACTATTCAGCCGATCGTCATGAAAATTCGTATACATCGATATCTGAATGCGAAGAATATTTTCGCCGTATCCGTTTTGCTAAAACTCGCCACTAGATTGCGCTACGTCGCATCGCCTTCTGCACCGTACAAACGATTGCCTTGAAATTCGGTATGCATGATTATTGAACACAATATAACGCGATATCAATTTTGCTATATCTGTTTATTACAATGAATAGTAATCACTACAAATCGTAATATCAAAAAGTCCATTCATTCCCGTGCGAAGAACGGGTACTTCAGCTAGTATATATATATATTAATTCACTAGGAAATCCAAAGATTGGATGTGATAGAATGTTACGGAGCTACACATTCCTTGGTTTTTGCATGTTCCCTGGAACAACTTCCCACTATTTTTAATTGTATAAAACCTATGGAGCATATTGCGTATTTGCCGTCTATGGAGATTTTTCATACTTTGGCGGTCTTCGTACACGTATAGTTAATAAATTATTTCTAACGAAACAGTGCTACATATGTTTGATAAAAACTTCGGAACAGCTAATATATATTGCCGCTAATGGCGACTTTTCAATGACGATTTACACATGCTCATAACCGATAATCAATGTTCATGCAAGGTTGCCGAGAAAGCAATTATCCATACATTCATATACATAGTCCTTTGCAGATTGGCTTATTTAGCAGTGCGAAATATATCATCTTGCCCCGCGCGGGCAAATATCCAAGCTGTACTTGTTATAATGGCATAATTAACGCAGCCAAATATTTCTACTGCTGGCAAATACCCAAGCTGAACCTAACCGGCATTACTGTAATATGCATTTGAATTATTTTTCATTTTCAAAATACTGGGTGCTAATATTTTGGAACACACGCAGTATTTACATTCACCCTGCTTGAGATAGCTTTTTTCCAGATCGTACCTGATGCCAAAATGGTGCTTTTTAAATCAGTTACAATTATTATTAAAAAAGTATTATAAAAACGAATTGGCACCAATTTTAAACTCCTGTTAAACTCTAAGAGAACTTACTATTTGAAAATTGTGAACTTTGTGTAACACACTTATTTATTTCACTTACTTTTTAATTTGGGGTAAAAAATGGTGTAATTCTACTTCATGTTGGTTAATTTCACGCAGGAATGCTTTGCTGCAAAGTCATGAAAGATTTTATGCTGGGGGAAAATTGCCAAACCTGGCAACCATTATGATTATTTTATCAGTTTTCTTACTGATCTCTTTTAAAATAATTGGAATTTCGAAATTTAAGTCAGTTTACCGGATTCCCCGGAATTTTCCGAATCCCTGGGCACCTTCGTCGAAACTCATATCCCCACGGTTTCGGCGGAGATAGCAGAACAAGCTTTTGACAGCGGCGGTGGCCGTTACCTTTTTTTAGAATAGCGAGAAATTATTATTATTGTAAGTAATATTTAAAAAAATATTGAGGCCTCTACCAATCTGTGGTCCTCGAGCAAATGGCCGAATATCCCATCTGGTAATAAATCCCTGACAGTTTTCGATAATAGTAATAATAATAATAAAAATAATAGTTAAGTTGGGAAGAACATCTCTTAACGTCACCGTGATGAAAATGAAAATGCAGACTTTCGCAGACAACGATTCCAAAAAGGGAAAAAAAAAAAGAACAAACGACATTTGTCCGATGTTAACCCTTTAACGCGCAGTGTTCCCTCTCTGGGAACACTAAACTCTGACGTTTTGACTGTTGCCAGTCACGAAGAATAGATTGGATTTCTATAAAAATAGTTGAGTGTGACATAGCTCCACGAGAATCCTTTACTTTTTAGCACGTCATTTCCAGTAAAAAAATGTCACGATTATTTTTAACAGCACCGACATCTGCTGAAAAATGGATACTATAGGATACTACCTTCAGGAACGGCCTACCTATTTGGTTTAAAGCCTGTTTTAGTTCCTGAAGTGTCCTACTGTCCTGCTGAACCCTAGCTCTAGGCTGAGGTCCAGCAAGCAGCGGTTTCCCTCATTTTTATTTTATTTTTTTACAGCACAATTTTTGGATTACAATTGGTAAAATACATCAGTGTTATACAATATAAAAGCAGTTAGTTTACAATGGTTTACAATTGATCACAATATTGTTCTTAGTAAAATTTCACAATAGATACATATATTTAACACGTTCTTTTTTTTCCTTTTTTACAATTTTGAAAGTTAAAAAAAAGTAAATAAATATCTAAACGTAAACAATAGGCTTGAGAATGATAAACTTAAAAAGTAATTTTGAAAAATTTAAACATAAATAAATACAACTAATATTCAAAAATGTGCTTTAGAAAAAAAAGTTTTTTTTTTTTTTTTTTAAATTTTGAAAGCATACATATACATATAATAATATACTGAAAAATAAATTTAGGCTTCGATATGTTAAGTGTATTTTTTGCTGAAAAATGGAAGAATGCGAGAACGTTCTGGATAGATTGCCCAGTGCTGAAAAAAGGGCCGCCGTTGCCATCGCTCGACTTAACTACCAGCAAGATGGCGGACGATCGAAACGTTCATCGCGTGCCACAGATCTAGAGAACCTTTCTTTTGACGCAGCTGGCTGTGCGCGAGCACAGCCAGCTGCGTCAAAAAAAGGGTCTCTAGATCTGTGGCACGCGCTGAACGTTTCGATCGTCCGCCATCTTGCTGGTAGTTAATTCGAGCGATGACAACGGCTGACCTTTTTTCAGCATTGGGAAAGGGTTTGCGCCTCAAAGGGTTAACGTCACCGTGATAAAAATGAAAATGCAGACTTTCGCAGACAACGATTGCAAAAGGGTAAAAAAAAAAAGAACAAAACGACATTTGTCCGATGTTAACACTTCGCTGGCTGCGTATGACAGATACATGCCTCAGTATCCTAAAAAAAAAAAAAAAACCACACGAAATTCCCATGACCTCGACCTTCACAGTGCTTGCCCCTATCGTCACGAAGCTTTCATTTCCAGCGGACACAGGCAGGCATGCCCCCCCCCCCCCCGCTTTTTCTAAAAGTAGTAAGCGTACCTGGCAGTTAGTTACACACGCTATTAGACGGCCAGACACTCCGTACGGTAGCAGGGAGGGACAGTCATGTGAAGGTCGGATCAATGGTTTGTTAGCGCTAACATTCAATAATTTAATGTGCTTTCTTTTTCGCGAGGTGATGCATATAATACATACATACATACATACATACATACATACATACATACATACATATATATATATATATATATATATATATATATACATACATACATACATACATACATACATATATATATATATATATATATATATATATACATACATACATACATACATACATATATATACACATATATATATATATATACACATATATATATATATATATATATATATATATATATATATATATATATATATATACCCACAATGTAATAAATAAAACTGTATGTCCAAATTAGTTTACTGGATGGTGAGGATGGGGTTGATTGTTGGTCTCTTCAAATTCATAAAAAAAAAATGAAAATCATAAAATATATATGTGTATATTTTATAATACAAAAAAATTATTTAAAAAAATACATAGAATTATTGATTACTGGTACTTTTTCTTTTTGAGGTATATTTTAAATCTTATTTCTTACTCTTCTGTACCAATTATAAGCCCAATTAAGTGAAATTTTACCTTTACTGCATAGTATAATATTAGCACAAATAACAATTAATACCTGTGTAAGATTACTATTATTATAATTATTATAATAGTTGTTATTAATTACAATAGTTTTTTTTTTAAACTTTTTTCCCTCCCTTTTTCTGATTTTCTTGATATTTTAACATGGTTTCGACAGCATTTTGTCTGTTTTTCTTTCTCCTACTTTTTCCTCCTTGGATCTAGCTATTTTTGTCGATTATTTTTCTCGGTTGGCATCGATTTCTAGTCTTGTCTGTTCTTCCACCTTCATGTTAGGATAGCATCCATGCCTGTTTTTTCTTTTAGTTAGGTCGTACCCCCAGGTTTCGTAAAGCGACTTCTTTTGTCCAGTAAACTGCAGAAACCTAACTATTTTTGTTTTTATTTAATTGAAATGTGAGTACGGTGGTACTTGATAATGGAGTACTCCATTTCAATTTTCCACTCCATATCCACTTCTTTGCATGAGTGCATCAAGCTAGGCGTAAGCCCACGTGATTGCACATGGTGGGTTTTTCCCACTTCTTTTTGGCTTTGATAGCCCTGTTTTAAATTTATTTATAGCCTCTGTATTTTCATTTATAATTTCATGGTTACGTATTATATATGTTATTAAGGGCTTTCAATTAATATGTCACTTGGGATTCCATATTACGTAAGTTAAGCTATTTGATATTATATATATATATATATATGTATGTATATACACTGCTCAAAACAATTAAAGGATATTGCGGTTTTAGGTGGATCTTGTGGCTGGGAAACTTTTTAGCTGATTGATACATGGTCGACAGACGTAGTAGGTTATATCAGAATAAATTACACATGTTTGGCAGAAAAAAATGCATTTTATTGCGCATTTGTGTAGAAAAGGGAAAAAACACAATTTGTGCATATGAGAAAAAAGAATAAGAAAAGTTGTTTTCTTCAAAGGAAATCATTTTCTGTAGGGTGTATGGTTTCCACGGACGGCCAGCAACGTTGAACACCTTTGAGGCATGGAGTCAATGAGGCTATTAATCACGAGTTGGGGTATCCTGTCCCACTCTTCCAGAAGAGCTCTTTTCAGTTCTTGGAGAGTTTGTGGGGGTGGATGGCGGCCGACAACTCGTCTTCCTAGAGCGTCCCAAACGTGCTCTATTGGATTCATGTCTGGAGAACACGCTGGCCATTCCATTCGTACGATTTCTTCCTCGACAAGGAAATCCTCCACCAGGTTAGCACGATGTGGCCTGCAGTTATCGTCCATTAAAATGAAGTCATCTCCGATTGCTGCAGCGTAGGGGACTACAATAGGTCTGAGGATCTCATCCCTATATCGGCGACCAGTCAGAGGTCCATCTCGAATGATGTAGAGGTCTCTGCGCCGTCAATGGAGATGCCACCATACACCAACACTCTACCACCGCCAAAGCTGACACTTTCGTGCACGAACGCAGGATTATTCCTTCTGCCACGGTACCTCCAGATGAAAATACGCCTATTATCAGGATGAACTGAAAAACACGCCTCGTCAGAAAAAAGAACATTGCTCTATTCTTTTCTCCTCAGTTCACATGCTCTGTTTCCCACTCCCTGCGGTCGCGACGATGCCTTGGTGTTAGTCTAACACATACCATCGGTCGGCGAGCATGCAGAACTACACCATCGAGCCGGTTTCGGACAGTCTGAGTTGAAACCGTGGTGCCAGTAGCCGAGCGAAGGTGTTGTTGGAGAAGAGTAGCGTTCATATTCCGGTGTCTCCGAGCCGTTAACACTAAATAATGATCTTTATTGGGCGTTTTTGCCCGTCTACGACCTTGCCCTGGTCTTCGGCCTGCACTTCCAGTCGCCAAAAACCGGTTCCAGATCCTGGAAATCTCACTTTGTGGCACTCCAATGGCTTGCGCTACTTCGGCTTGAGTGTGGCCCGCTTCTAACCTTCCGACAACTCTCCAAGCTTCTGAATCGGTTAAATGACTTCGCTGAGACATTGTACTCACCGAAACAAAGCAGTCACTGAATGCCGATCATCCTTGTCTTCATTGTATTTTATTCAGTTGAAAGTCCAATTTCATTCGCTGCCGCTGAAGTGACGTTTTTGACGTCGAACTCAAAATTAGCGTACTCCACAGTTTGAAAATCAGAAAAATTTGCATTTGTGATTCTCTTCTTCCATTTTCGGCAAAAAAATTTTCGCATATATCTTTATTTTATATAAAACTTACAATATCCTTTAATTGTTTTGAGCAGGTGTATATTACATATATATTAAAAACTCGGCTGTTCGAGCCTCGTCAGGGGGAGCCCCCCTGAATCCCATTCTTTTAGCTTCATTATTGCCATATTAAACCGATATTAATTGACTATGTCATTTTAGCTCTCATCTTTCGTGTATTTCGCCTGGTAACCCTATAATGAAATTTTTAAGATTGTAACCTATTTATAGAAAAATACAGGTGATGCATATTCTACAGCTCGAAATATTGTAACAATAGATTAAAGCTGTTGTGAACTAACAGTATTTAAATATATGTAAAAAATACATGGGTTGCATATTCCACAGCTTACGAAATATTGTAACAATAGATTAAACCTGCTGTAAACTAATAGTATTTAAATATATGTAAAATTATGACGCTTTTTTGGGGCAATTTTCAATAAAGGGGTGAGCGATAAAATTACAGTCATTAATATATAATAAAATAGCCTTTGACAATTTAATTTAAAGTCATCTGAAAAACCATCTTTGTGAAACAGAGTACTTTCACTGTAAAGTTTGTTTCTCGGCCAGACAAATATAACTTTCAGAGACGATTTTTGAGAGCACTTAAGTATCAAATGTGCAAATTAACCTCGAATGACAGGCGTTTGCGGTTTGTGGTCGCCCAACCTAAAATTCTTGGGCTAAGTAAGTAAACGACATCATGGTGAAGAGCCAATTGCCTGTCTTGGTCCTCCTCTTGCGCCCTGGCGACAACTTGTGGAACTAGGGGTATGTATGTCAGGAGCGAGAAAATTGCGGGAACTTTCGTCATAGTAACTGCCGAGTTAACACGCAACAAGTGCGTCGGTGGGTCGCCGGTCCTTCTCCTATAAAGTATGAAAAATGATAAAGATCCAGATTAACCTCAACCAGCTTCGACTGCAATTATTTTGGAGAGAGGCGAAGTCATTACCAAGAGAGCGGTGAATTTCATTACAAATATATAGTAAACCCTCTGACCAACGACCACCCGTGCGACTATCCAAAAGTGGCAGTTCTTTGGAGGTGGCTCTTGTTTGGGGGTTTAATATTCAAAAAAATAATAAGAATAACGACGCAAATACGTTATTTTAACTTCATTGAATCTTATTTATTTTAATTACATTTAAAAAAATCGCTTATTCACAGTTGCTTCATTTTTTTAAGACAAAAATATTTTTAAAAAGAAGTGCTAATATTTTTTGTTTTTCCGTACAACAAAATTCTGTGGTCCTGACTAGTGTCCGAGTGCATAGCGTTCTGAACGGGGAGACGGAAGGTGCCCATTAACTGCGGATCTACGAAAATCTATGCTCTGTTTTATATTTATACTTGCGAATCTAAGAAAATTTATGATCTGTTTCATTCTAATACGTAACTACTTTAGGAGGGGTGTGTACACTACTAAAATGAGATTTAAATAGTATATTGAATAGGCTCGTTGTGTTCATTTAGAATGATTTTTCAATTCTTACTATTAGGTCACACTCTCCCTATATACAGGGTGAATCTAAACACTTGGGCAAAACTTTAAGGGGTGATAGGGCACATAATAAGGAATCAGAATCCCATAGCAATGTGGGGTCGGCAACGTCGTCTTCGTGTAGCTGTTAATAATCATTTTGGATAAAAGTGCCGAAACAACAGTGCACTTTCCGACCATTGTTCGTCAGAAACTATAATGTATCCCCCCCCCCCGAAAACAGAAGACTAAAATGGATAGTTTGAAAATTCTATTTTATATCATGGATGAAATTTTTGGAGACGAGCCTATTGTTTATGAAACTTGGTTAAGAAATTAGACGGACACTTCAATGCTTTTCCCAAAGTGATTATTACCGGGTAAGTTAAAACTGCGTTTCATCCCAGATTGCTATGTGATTACGATTCCTCATTTCAACCCTTAAAGTTTTGCCCAAGAGTTTAGATTCACCCTGTATATATCTCGTACAAATTTTCAATCGTTAAATAAAATACTTTTTTATGCATCCACTCAAGATCAAATACATTTTTTTTTATAACATGTAGTGGATGACACTGGATGTTAATACAGTTTTGGTCCCATTCGACTGGATAGTTTATCTACAGGGCCGCCCAAAAGATTTTAAATACATTACGCTCTATGGGCAGAAATTCATTAAAGCGTATTTTAGAGGTATTAGGCTAGTTCAAACGACACAGAAGTGATATATGCTGTTAAGGGTTACAAAATGAATTTTTCTATCGAAGAAAGTGTCTTTATCATTTATATAGTTCTGCTACAGGAACACTCAAAATATTTCCAACACTTTACGGTCAATGGCAGTTTTAGGGATATTCATCCATTTCAAGCACAATAACGCCCTACAATATAATTAGGTAATGGTTCGACCACGGGCACGTGCCTCTCTCAAGAATTGCGCCGAAAGTCGCCAAGCCTGGTGACTTTTGGTGTACGCGTGTATGCATTTAACTCTCAAATCTCAAAAACTATTAGTCGTAGAATGTTGGAATTTCATATATAAGATTGTTGTAACATCTAGTTGTGCATCTCGATTTTTGGTTCCAATGTACTGGAGAGTTTATTTACAGGACCACCCAAAAGAATTTCAATACATTAATGTCTATGGACATCTTCAATATATTATATCTGTAGTTAGTCATTGTTTGGCCCATGCCCAAAATCTCGCCATTTGTCATCGACCTTGTCGAGTTTTGCCAAAATATCGCGAAATTTGTCGATAGTGAGTCATTTGGTCCATTCCGAAAATATCGCCATTTGTCCGTCATTTGTAGTCAGTCATCTTTTGGTCCATGCTCAAAATCTCGCCATTTGTCGTCAACCTTGGCGAGTTTTGCCAAAATGTTGCCAAATTTGGCGATAGCCACTCATTGTTTGATCCATGCCCAAAATCTCGCCATTTTTCAGGGACCATGGTGAGTTTTTCCGAAATATCACCAAATTTGTCGCCAAAAACAATTTCGCATTTCTCTAAAACTTTTAACCATAGAATGTTGAAATTTATTCATCCATCCAAGTTCTAACACATTTTTTTAAAACTTGTAGCGGATAAAACTTGATGTTATTACAGTTTTTTTTCAAATATTAATTTATTAATTAAATTAAATTAATTAATTTAATAAGAAGTAACTAAAATAAAATTTTTTTTTGTTGACCTGAATAGGAATTAAATTAAAAAAAATCTATTACTTGTTTAAAAGAATTTTTAACATGTCAATAGAAAATTACAATTTAGAATGATTCTTGATTTTGTAACGCTTATGCGACTTTATTTATCAGCGGATTGTTTCAAAAACTTGATAATCTTACCGACTGAACATTTCAACCGCTTAAAAAAATGATTGAATCGAATAAAAAATAATTGAATGTATACTCGGGTTTATGAAAATCCATGATCTGCTTCATAATTTTTCATGGATCTAAGAAAGCAATCTGTGATCTGTTTCTTACTTGTATCCGTTCATCTTAGAGGACCCATAATCTGCTTCATAGTTGTATACGCGAATCAATGGAAACCTGTCCTTTATGTTAAATCTGTATCCACAGATCTATCAAAAAGTCCATAGTTTGTTTTATATTCGTATTGGCAGATTTATAAAAATACACGATCTGTCATTCTATTTGTATCCGAGAGTGAAAGAAAAACTCTCGAACCGCGAGTTTATAAGATATAATGTACAATCTGTTTCATTACGCGTACCAGCGTATTTATCAGAATCTTTACACGAGGATTAAGTGATACACGCGAGTTAAAGTAATGGGTGAGATATGTATCTTACCGATAAGGTGACCAGATTTTTGTATTCAGAATCGGGGACATGTCCCCGATTCTGACAACAAAACTGGGGACATTTATAATTAATGCAATAATTAACTCTAATTTAATTGAAAAACAATGCAATAATTAAAAATTGTCCCCAGTTCCATTTTTACATTCTGGGGACAATTTGAAAAACGTCCTGAAAATGGGGACAGTCCCCGGAAAATGGGGACGTTTGGTCACCTTACTTACCGATGATTTTAACACGGGTGTTTGAATTAATCGGGCTTGTAAAGTGTTCGAGGAATAAGGCACTAAGAAAATCTATGATCTGTTTCAAATTTGCATGAGCGGATGAAAGAAAATCCCTTACATGTTTCGTATTTGTATACGAAGATCTAAATTTAACGATAACGTAATTTCAGTATTTTTCACAAATTCCGCTGTTCCTGGTACAGGGCGTTTGTTTGTGTTACTTTGAAAACGAATAACTTACGAACGGTGTACATAGAAGCATGAAACAAATGGTATGCTAATTTAAAAAAAAATAAGAATTTGAAACCGAAGGCCACAAATTGCACCGATAGAGGGCGGTATATGTGGCAATACGGATGCCAGAAAGAGAGCTCATACATCGTGACCAATCACATCAAAATCGATTTTATGTGCATCTTTCACGCTGCACTGCAGAGATGTAACCAGGAAAAAATTGGGGGTTAGGGAAGGGGTTGAGGTCGGGACAATGCGGGAGTGAATTCATGCCTTTTTTCATAACTGTCTAACAGTTCAACGCAATAACCATATTATCGAATTATTCGTCCAGAAAGTACAAAAACGTCTTGTGTACGGTGTAGGCGAGCCCCATCTTGCATAAATGTCGTACCCAGTCCATCATCCAACGGTTGCTGGCTGCCATCAAATGTTTTAAAAGCGCAATATACCAGGCCATCGTGATTCTACCGGACCTGCTTGTACACTGCGAAATAGGCGTACCTCATTGGTTAGATTGAGCCGTTAGATGACGTATCTAAGTGCTGGAACCAATAAGTGAGCAACCGTAGGCTTCTTTGGATGACTCATCGCAGTGCACAAGCAGGCCTCGTAGAATCACGATGGCTCCGAATATACCGATAGTTGTCATCGTTTCTCGAAAGGTCCAGTGACGCTTTTGCAAGAGATTGCAGCCCAAACGGTAAGTTTTGGAGCGGTCAAATGTGCGATAAATGAGAATTTGTTTAGATCCGTCTTACCGCTTGCAGCGTCATCTATCGACGTAATTTGTAACTAAAATTTTGTGGCTTCTGTATCAAATTCTTAAGGACTTTTTGATAAACATACCACTGGTTTCATGCTTCTATCAATCACCGTTTTTGAGTTATTAATTTTGAAAGCTAGGGGTGCATCGTTAAACAACCTGTACTCGCGACATGCTGTATTGCAGATATGTATTTAAGATTAGTGCCGCATTTTTCAATAGTGTAAGTTACACTAATTATAAAATACACATGTGATTTGTTTTCTTTCTGTTTTAATTAATTTTCATTCTTTCTCTCTCTCTCTTTCAGAATGATGATGACCACGATTCGGGAACCGAGTCTGATGATGAGGGAGCAGACGCAGAGGAACTGGAAAAATGTAAGTTAAAAAATTTCGCCATCTTTTGTTGTCTTATATAAAGGTGCCCTATGAAAACCAGCCGCTTATTAAAATCAATTTAACTTGGAACGAATAGGATTTTACTATGCGATGGGTACTGTAATCCTTCCCGGCCTTTTAATCAGGGTTGCTAACTAGATTTAAGAATAATAAACTCTTCTATGGCCGAATCGTTTGACAAAATGAATTCTAAAATCATTTGCTGAACAGTATTCACATTTTTGCTATTAAACTGTTTAAACATTAATCGCCATTACAATGTTCTCACCTAATTTCGACTTCCTAAAGTCTCAAAGTTATTTCTGTTGATAAGGGGCAATACATAAGTAAGGGGCAATACATAAGTTAAATGTAAGTATAGCTACAGTGCAAAAAATTTGACTCTGACGTAATTTCTGTACGATGCCTGAAACTGGATTATTCGACTTCGTATTTTTTCCTTTTCGACTTGATATTTCGAGAACCATTGAAAAGAGGTTTCAGTCAGCGTGTATTCATTAAGAAATCTCTGATACTTTTAGCATAAAATGGTCAAATTTTGTGAATCACTTCCCTAGTATGAGGGGCACATTTTACTAATGGTGAATTCCTTATGTGCCGGTTTAGAATGAAAAATTTAAATTTTGTATTTACACAACTTTAATCGAGTTCCTAAAGTTCTGCACCTTTTTCTACGAAATTTAGGTTATTATATATGTCGATCAATTATTAAGTAATAAAGGCGAGATCATTGTTTTTAGTACACCCTGTATATATATGAGACGTCTCCAATAAAGTTCCAGAGTTAAGGCAGGTAAAATGATTTATTGAACATTACATTTAAGTTACAATATAGAGTGAGAAGAGGGGAGGGGAGACGGGTACGAAAATCTGCGTGGATTACTTAAGCAGTTCTAGTGGTAGAAGTCACTGGATTTTCGAGGTGCAGGAGTATTTACGCTTACCACACCACGTGGTTTATTAGGACATAACTCCCCCTCTCTCTTATCTCTGATCGAACCACACACATTTACCAACATGATTTACCAACAAAGGCGTGGGGACACGTGTACACTAAAAAGAACACAGATTCAAGGATCTTGTATCTGGCAACTAACTAAAGGAAGAAAACATAGCTCCAGAGCGCGCGTGGCAAGTATGACAGGAAAGCAAAACTTACAGTGAAAGTACCCGCTTGAACAATACCTAAACTAGTAAAACCCAAATTACCTTTTTATACATTACATATAACCCGTCGTTAACGGGTTAGTATGTAATGTGAATTTCCAAAAAGCCTGAATTTTCTTCGGCATTGCTGGAGTACGAAGAATGGAATTAAAATATTGGCAATTGTATAGAAATCAAAATTATAAAATCTGTGTATTGTTAACAGATTACAGGTTAGAGAATAACAAAGTAATGAGTAAAATTGACAATAAGGAATTCCTTTTTATTTTAAAAATTAAAGTTTTATTCTGGTTGAATGAGTTTTTCAGCCAAGATGTCAATGAGATTTCCAGAGGCCAATCCTAACCTGTAAATAAATTTTATTTGATTCATTGTAGGTATTTTAACATTATGCCTCAAAAACATTTTGCACAATTTTCATAAAATCTAAGAAAACAAATAAACAGTTTTAAAACAATTTTAAAATTTATTCAAATTTTTCAAAAAATTCCGACATTTGTTGTTACAGTCGTTGCTGATCATGTTGCTAAATTTCATTGTATTCTCTTAATCCATTTTTAAGGAATGTGAGAACAAACATTTATACGATTTTCACGAAAACCCAAAATCTATGAAATATTTAAAAAAGGTTTTGCACATAGAATTTAAATTAACTTGCCTCTAACATATTTCCAAATTTCATTCTATTCCATTTCCATTTTCCAGAAACGGAACAAAAATGTTCATAAAATATCAAAATCTATAAAAGAATTTAAAGTACTTTGACCCCATGAGTTTAATTGACAACTTTTGTCGATGCTAAATTTTATTTCATTCGCTTCAGTGGTTTATACGTAATCGAGAAATACTTTTACATTTTAAATAAATTTTCGCAAAATCTCAAAATCTAATCAAAATATTAAAAAAATTCGACGCTTATAGTTTAAGTTGAGCCACCACCTATTGCGTGTCACCAAATTTCATATCATTCGCTTTTGTCTTTATAACGTGATGCTCCAACAAATACTTACGCATTGTGAACGAATTTTCATAAAATCTCAAAATAAAATAATTTTTTTAAAAAAATTCGAAGCCTGTATTTTAAATTGAGTGACCGCCTATCATGTAAATAAATTTCATTTCATTTTCTTAAGTCGTTATTATGTGATGCGCGAACATAAATTTACGCAGTTTGAAACGATTTTCTCAAAATCTAAACAAAATTAAAAAAAAATTGAATCCTATAGTTAATTTGAGTGACCACATATCATATCACCAAATTTCACTTCATTCGCTTCAGTCGCTTTTACGTGATGCGCGAACAGAAAGAGCGTCACGGACAGAACGACAGACATACAAACTTTCTTTTGCCGGTTGTACTGGATTCCTAAGTGCTTGAAATGGATGGAAATTGCAAAATTTTTGAAATTTTTGAATGCTGCAATGGTCTGAGCTCCTCCCGAAATTTGGATTTTTGTTAAACAAATGTCGATAATCTAGCCTTTTTGTGTCAAATTATACCTTTCCATATTTTAAACACCCCTCCATTTTTTTTTTTCAGGGTAAAAATCTGATAGATATATTGCAAAATCTGTCGCCAAAGATACTAAAATTAAACACATTTTCCCCAACTCCAAATAAAAAAAGAAAAAGATATCCGAACGGGAACGCATTTGTCAAATTACTATTTTAGCTGGAACGACTGCTTTAGGCAAAATATATAAATGTTTTATTCAGCCGAAAGAATCAGTAGAAAAAGGAGGGATCTAGTTTTCCAGACTTTTGCCGTGTATATATATATTTTCTGTTTAATCACATTTGTGAGACGGCCGTTTTATGCTCGGAGAGAGTAAAATTTTATGTTACGAGGTACGCACTTATACAACCAGAGAGTGCGTTAGTTTTATTTATTGCATTTTTTTTTTCTATACTGCGGCGAAGTTCTGAGAATATGCCGGTTTTTTATTAGTTCAGCTAGGCAAACCAGCGTCTATATAGGGGGAAGGAGGGGGGGTGGTTGGAGGGAACTCGTTCTTGTAATCGAAATTTTGATGGTATTGGCTGACAGCGTACTTCGTTATGCTGTGCTGTGTGTGTGTGTGTGTGCATTGCTCCTATAATATATGCAAGACTTGGATTATTTTGGATTCATACATTGCTCAAATAAGCTTTTATTTTTTATTGCTTAAGTTATACGTAGCTCATTTTATATGTATTAGATTGTATGCCTTTAGAGATGTATTTTGAGGGGGTGTTTTTGATTTCGTGCCCTTGAAATTGATTGTAGGGATGGATGCGATACCACTTCTTGCGAGACGAGGCAGAGAGCTACAGCTTTTTCGCGAGACGAGATTAACATTTTTAACATTACGATATAGAGATTTTGCGAGACGAGGCAAAGCTATAAGGCAGTTTTGCGAGACGCAAGACACCTATTCCCCTAACATTTATTACCTTCTGCAGACAGTAACTTCCCAAGTTGTTAGAGAGAGTCACACATTTTTTCAATTTGTTAGTTCGGATGCACCTAACTACAATTTCAAGTGGTTGTAGCGCAATGAGCAGATATAAGTGGTAGAGAGCTCTTTGGCAATCCAAACTTGAGGCATTTTCCCCATTAAGGCAAGATCTCGCGGCCATAATTCTTGCGCATCCATCTCGCCTTAGTTTTCCATGGAGCATTCGTGGCCATCGCTCTCTTTACGTTTCCATTGTTACATTTTTAAGGGAAAAAAAAACTGCTTCGCATGTAGGTACAATTCATAACTCAGGGAAAGTTCTGGAATAACGTTTGTATGTATTAGATTGTATTGAGCCGTGTTTGACTTATGCCCTTGAAACTGACTATTTATTGCCTTCTGCAGACAGTTATTGGCCAAGCTGTTAGAGACAGTCACATATTTTTTCAATTTGTTAGTTTGGATGCACCTAACTACAATTTCGAGTGGTTGTAGCGCAATGAGCTGATATAAGTGGTAGAGAGCTCTTTGGCAATCCAAACTTGAGGCATTTTCCCCATCAGCTGACTTATGGCAAGATCTCGTGGTCATAATTCTTGCGCATCTATCTCACCTTAGTTTTCCATGGGACATTCGTGGCCATCGCTCTCATTTATGTTTTCATTTTTACAGTTTTAAGAAAAAACTGCTCCGCATGTAGATACAATTCCTAATTCGTGAAAGGTTTCTGGAATAACATTTGTATGTATTAGATTGTATTCTGAGTCGTGTTTGATTTATTCCCTTGAAACTGAATATTTATTACCTTCTGTAGATAGTTATTGTCCATGTTGTTAGAGACAGTCACATGTTTTTTCAATTTGTTAGTTCGGATGCACTTCATTACATTTTCAAGTGGCTGTAGCGCATTGAGCAGATATAAGTGGTAGAGAGCTCTTTTGCAATTCAACTTGAGGCATTTCTACCATCAGCTGACTTACGGCAAAATCTCGCGGTCATAATTTTTACGCATCCATCTCGCCTTAGTTTTCCATGGAGCATTTGTGGCCATCACTCTCTTTACGTTTCCATTGTTACATTTTTAAGGGAAAAACAACTGCTTCGCATGTAGGTACAATTCATGACTTAGGGAAAGTTCTGGAATAACGTTTGTATGTATTAGATTGTATTGAGCCGTGTTTGACTTATGCCCTTGAAACTGACTATTTATTGACTTCTGAAGACAGTTATTGGCCAAGTTGTTAGTGACATATTTTTTCAATTTGTTACATCGGATGCACTTAACTACAATTTCAAGTGGCTGTAGCGCATTGAGCAGATATAAGTGGTAGAGAGCTGTTTTGCAATTCAACTTGAGGCACTTCTCCCATCAGCTGACTTACGGCAAAATCTCGCGGTCATAATTTTTGCACATCGCTTTAGTTTTCCATGGGGCATTTGCGGCCATCGCTCTCAATTATATTTTCATTGTTAGAGTTTTAGGAAAAAACTGTTCTGCATGCAGATACAATTCATGATTCGTGAAAGGTTCTGTAAAAACATTTGTATGTAAGACTGTGTTCTGAGTCGTGTTTGATTTATTCCCTTGAATTCAATATTTATTACCGTCTGTCAGTGGCGTAGCCAGAAATTTTTTATGGGGAGGGGTTACGACTACTGCAACTCACATATATGCATACATGTGTGTGATGAGGGAGTGAAGAATATACATTTTGCATGGCAAAAAATTCCTCATGGGGGGTTATGACCCCCCCTATTCCCCCCCCTTGGTTACGCCACTGTCTTCTGTAGATAGTTATTGGCCAAGTTATTAGAGACAGTCACATATTTTTTCAATTTGTTAGTTCGGATGCACCTAACTACAATTTCAAGTGGCTGTAGCGCATTGAGCAGATATAAGTGGTAGGTTGGCAATCCAAACTTGAGGCCATTTCTCCCATCAGCTGACTTATGGCAAGATCTCGCGGTCATAATTCTCGTGCATCCATCTCGCCTTACTTTTCCATGGAGCATTTGGGGTGCAAGGTCTAAAAGGATTAACTTCATAATTTTTTTAGCTGAAAATAATGAACGAATGTATGATAAATAAAATTAAAATCCTTTAACCTATTCAATCCGCCTCACCATGGCACAGTGGTTATGCCACTGAAAATGGTAGATGGCCGAAGTGTGAAGGTCCCGGGTTCGGGTCCCATCGCGCGGCTGTTGATCTAACGGTCTGGAGTTTTGGTAGGTTTTCTCCAGATGTAACGTGAATACGCGTTAGAACCCCTTAGAAAGTCCTTCTACCAAGGCACCCCCCCTTTGGCAGATCGCCCTAGTGTAGCGTTGCCATAATCATGCACAACAACAACATAACCTATTCAATCAGCGTTTTTCTAGTTTTTTTTTCGTAACTGAAATAGAGAAAAAAATTATATATGAAATACTGAACAATCACAATATATATATATATATATATATATTTATATATATATATATATATATTTGTGATTGTTCATAATAAATTTGGCAACTCATTCTATACAAGAACGTTTTGATGTCTGTCTGTTTATACGTTCGTCTAGACCGTTCGTCGTAGTTGAACCGAATTCGGGGCACATTGACTAAGCAAAACAAGAGACAACTATCGCTGAAAAAATAATAGTATTATTAATCTTTTAGTTATTTCTATATTTTGTCTGTCTTTCGACCAACTTGCGAGCGGCCTCTTCTGTGACAAGCCTGTGACAATGTCACACGCAAGCAGACTACTATATATATATTTTAAATCTTTGATTGAATGCTTTTTCAAAAGAGCTCTGTTCCAGCATCCTATGCCTTTTTTTTTCGGTAAAATGTCATCAAAATATTCCGATTTTTAGGGAATGAAATCTTTCTAACCAAGATAATAATTTATTTATCAGCATATGGTTTTAATAACTCGGTAATCGGACTGAATGAATTTTAATAAAATTAAGTAAACTAAAAAATATTGGAGTTCCCCTCCTCCCGTTCACACACACACTGATCGTGTGTGTGTGAACGGTTTTTCTTGTGGTTTTTCTTTACAAAAAAAAAAAAATAATAATAATAAAAAAATAAATAAATGAAAAATAAGAATTAAAATTAAAATTAAAATTAAATTAAATTAAATAAATAAAAAATAAAAATGAAAATAAACAAAAGTAAATAAAAATAAATAAAATAAAATAAAATAAATAAAAATGTCTGTTCCTGAGGCTCTAGAATATCTAAAATCCATCATTTGTATCTCTAAAGTAAGTTTGGGTACCAGGCTATGAGCGTATTTTACCTTTTCCAGGCAAATGTTTCCAATTGGGAACATAAAATAAGAAATTCATTCAAAAATGAAATGTTATCAATATTGACTTGAAAAAATTAGTTGGTAAAGTTAAAAGATTGCTTGTTTTTTTTTTTTTAAATGGAAGTTAAATTTCTATCATCAATTGAAACTGGTAAAAAAAAAATTATGAAAACAGCAATTTTCATAAATTTTTACAGAGCTATCTTGACACTTACCCCCACCATCTTCAAATTTAATTGATATCTTTACTTAAATTTAAATCTTTTATTAATTCGTAATATTTCACTTGTTAATTAAACTACCCATCGGTATATTCCTTTTTAAACCAATGTAAAAGTAGAGTGAGAAATGACCTATGTTCCATAATCGGGAACACAGTAAAGATTGTATGCAATATTTCCCCCTATTTAAATGACTAATATCCTTTCACTAACGCATTAGAAGACAAAATATGCAAAATAAACAAATAAAATAAAATAAAATAAAATATGCCTCGATCTCAATTCGGTCTGTAAAAGGTTAAAATGTAAAAGTATCCCAGATTTTTTTTTCTTCTTAGTATGCTTCTCTTTTCGTATGCTCTTAGTATGCTAGCGTCTTATTGCAGCGAACGAAAAATAAATTTTTGTGTCTTCAAAATAAAATGTGCCACATATGTATCTGCGGGAGGCATAAAGAGAAAAAATAAATAAAAGCTTCAGAGGTCGACCGACCGTAATTATTTTCACGCCATCTTCTCCTCTCCTTTGCCTTTAGTGCAAGTGTTCGGCTTAGTTGGTGGTGAGCCTTCTGAAAGAAAAGAAAAAAAAAAAAACGCTGTCTTAAGAAAAGTTAAAGAAAAAAAATACTTGAGATTTTAAAAGAGATGCCAGCATTCCCCTTTTATGCGAAATGAAGAGAAACACCGTTTACTGAATATTTTCCCAAAGACAACCGTTTACTGAATATTTTCCCAAACAGCGTTATTTGCATAAATAGCTCTAATTTCTGTTGGTAAAATTCTTCTACACGTCTAATAGAAATGAGTTCAGGCTCATTTATTAACCCTTTGAGGCGCAACCCTTTCCCAATGCTGGAAAAAGGGCAGCCGTTGCCTTCGCTCGACTTAACTACCAGCAAGATGGCGGACGATCGGAACGCTCATCGCGTGCCACAGATCTATAGACCCTTTTTTGACGCAGCAGGCTGTGCCGCACAGCCAGCTGTCGGTAGGGGTAAAAAAAAAAGAAAAAAAAACGTTCAAAAATCTTTCCCAGTTATAATCCAAAGTACAGTTCTTTTTCGTTAAGAAAAAGTAATTTGTACAAACTAAAAGAATATTTTATCCTTTAAATAGAAAATAAAGCAGTTTTTTCCCCCCGAATAGTTGCGTTTAGGGGGATAAAAAGCAATTTTCGGCTCGCATTTGCCCAAACTTTCCTAAAAAAAGCTGGCTGTGCGCGGGCACAGCCAGCTGTTGTCAAAAAAAGGGTCTCTAGATGTGTGGCACGCGATGAACGTTTCGATCGTCCGCCATCTTGCTGGTAGTTAAGTCGAGCGATGGCAACGGCTGCCCTTTTTTCAGCATTGGGCAATCTATCCAGCTGGTCTCGTATTCTTCCATTTTTCAGCAGATGTCAGTGCTGTTAAAAAGAATCGTGATCATTTTTTTGACACGAAATGACGTGCTACAAAGTAAAGGATTCTCGTGGAGCTATGTCACCCGCAACTATTTTTGTAGAAATCCAATCTATTCTTCGTGACTGGCAACAGTCAGAACGTCAGAGTTTGGTGTTCCCAGAGCGGGATCACTGCGCGTTAAAGGGTCAAAGCTCGAATCCGCGGACTTTTAATTCGAAACCGAGCCCGAAATTTCAGCTAATAGATAAATAAAAGTCAATTAGTTCATTGACAGAATATCATAAATTTTACGACGTTGCCGTTTGTGCAAATTAAAGAAAAATATAATAGCAAACACTTAATGTGCACTTTCTAATACTTTTTATCAAGGGCGGACCTAGAAACTTTTTTCGGAGGGGGCGCAAATCGTAAATCCTCATTTTATCCAGTGTAAAGAACACTCAATATTGGTGAAAGCCCCATCTATCTAGTGTAAATATACTTTTCTCGGAGGGGGCGCGCGCCCCCTGCGCCCTCCCCCTGGATCCGCCTTTGATATAAATTTACATTTTGTGCCTTTTACAGTATTGTGAACTAGAGATGCATATGACAGTTAGAAATGCTAAGCACTTCAACGAAATGTAAACAAGCGAGACAAACCATGTCAAACGAATGATTATATAAAAAAAAAAAAAAAAAGTCTCCAAAGCGATTATGTTTTAGGTACATTTACACATAAATTTACATTTCGTTGCTTTTACAGTGTTGAGAACTAGAGATGGATGTGACAGTTAGAAATGCTAAGCACTTCACGAAATGTAAACAACTGAGACAAACCATGTAAAACAAATGATTATAAAACAGTTTCCAAAGCGATTACGTTTTAGGTCTACATACAAACAGACAGTGCGAGACCGTATGTAGTAGCATCGGGGCGCCATCTTAAAAGCGGCGTCATTTCGAAGTCAAAAACTGAGAAAAACTTGATCTCTACAGCAGAAAAGGGGGTGTCATTTTACGTTTCGCAGAGGGGCGCCACGTACAGTTGGGCCGTTCTTACATACAAATTTACATTTCGTCACTTTTACAGTGTTATGAACTGGAGATGGATGTGATCGGGAGAAATGCTAAACACTTGAAAGAAATGTAACCAAGAAAGATAAATTATGCCAAACGCATGATTATAAAATACTTTCAAAGGCAGTTACATTTTAGATACACATAATAAAACTTCAAATATCAATCTCACTCAGGTTCAGTCACTGTCATCAGACCGTAATTTGTTGCTACATATTTGCCGATTGATCTGCTGTTTTGAGAATTAATTTAGCCTTAAATTAAAAGTTAGTCAGAAACAGGGAAAACCTGGATCTTGTAAGACACAAATCAAAGCAAGGGCGGATCTAGAAACTTGTTTCGGAGGGGGCGCAAATCGTGAATACTTCTTTTATCTAGTGTAAAGTGCACTTAATATTGGTGAAAACTCCATTTATGTAGTGTAAATGTGCTTTTCTCGGAGGGGGCGCGCGCCCCCTGCGCCCTCCCCCTGGATCCGCCTTTGCTTTTTATTCAATAAGTTTATCATATAATAAAAATTAGTTCATTTCTCCCATCAATAACTTTCCAAAATCCGTTTACAACGAGTATGTTCAACAAAGGAGAAATTTCTCTAGAACCCGAACCCAATCGTGAATTTCAGACACCGAACCCGGATCGGGCCCTGGCTCAGGCTCGGGCTGAGCCCGCCTCATCTATAGTCTCTAATGGATAAGATTAGTTTCTCGCTCCCCAGGTCCACAGTTTGATTCCAGAGATGGTAAAATAAAAATAATTATATATTTTTTAGAAAATTAACATTTTAGTAAAACAACGGAAAACTACCTTCCAAGTTCTTCGAAAACGGCAAGAGGACAAACTCAACGGGCATTTCTTCGTAACTTAGCTGCCAGTCCATTCACCGTTAATTTACACGTCTTTTAAGCAGTGCAGTGGAACAAGTGCTTGAACAATTTTGTTTGATTTACGTTTTACTTATTTTTTTCTTTCTATTGGACAATTCAGTGATTTACTATAGGCATAGGGCAATCTTATCCAGCTGTTCTCGCATTCATCCATTTTTAAGCTGATGTCAGTGCTGTTAAAAATAATCGTGACAATTTTTTTTACGGGAAATGACGTGCTAAAAAGTAAAGGATTCTCGTGGATCTATGTCACCCGCAACTATTTTTATAGGAATCAAATCTATTCTTCGTGACTGACAACAGTCAAAACGTCAGAGTTTGGTGTTCCCAGAGCGGGAACACTGCGCGTTAGATGGTTAACAAAGAATCTCGAGTTAAGTTCAGTGAGAGATGACAGCTTATTTTATTGTCCTACCACGCGCTACACGACAAACTGTGTTTTGTGATTTTCAAGAGTTTTTCCAGGTAAGTTTATTGTTCATACACATAATGTGCACTAAAAGAATTGTAGTTTGTTGTACTGTGGATGTTTTTGAGCTGACAGTGTTTTTTCCCATCAGTTTAAAGTTTGATTTTGATGACGTGTCGGGTGTTATTGAATACTAGGCAATATTTTAATGCATTTAAATGCCATCAATCAAAGAACCACAAAACAAAGACGCTGAATGTATCTTCTGTAACGCAAAATTCTCCGAAGATGAACCAGGAGAAACACTTGCGCGTTAAAGGGTTAAATGTCCTCTTTCGAGGCATCCCCCCTCATGGGTGATGGCAAGGGGCATCTCCCCATGGGCAGATGCCCCTTTGCCATAACATGTGAACCCCCACTTGCCGAAAATCAATAATTGCACCTGAATCACCACCCCTCCCTGCTCATTTAATATAAATGTAACATTTGGTTCTGTCGTGGAACTTTCTCCTGGATAAAAAAAAAGAACATATATATATATATATATCTATACGCACAGAGAGAAAGAAAAAAAAAATCCACTTAATGAGGGTTTTGCAGGGCCGTTTTTCGAACAAGAAGAACGAACAAAAGGCACCATTAAAATAACGAGAAGTTAGGAACGACAAAAAAGAAATACGTATAAAAGAAAATCCGATGGAAAAAGGAATTACAACTTTGCACATTTAAAAACTTTGCTTTTGTAGAGGGAACGGAGAGAAATGTAAAAGAAAATGGCCCGAAAATCTGCTAGTTCAGTGCTGCGGTTTACGAAATAATAACAATAAAATTTGGAGGGGAAAAAAAAAAAAAAATTGTTCTCTCACTTTCTCACGTTCGAGCTAATGAACGGTGTAACCTTCAATTATATTTCCTGCCGTACGTGGCGCTGCATTTTTAATGATCGTGATTTCTACTATATGACTCTCGTGTTTGAATGATCAGAAGGAATTAAAGGGAGGGTGGTTGTAGATATGGAGTGCGCGGCATATTTAGTACGGGGCGATTTTCGTGATAGAGAATGGCAGTTTTTATAAAGGTTGGAATTACAATAATTTTCTGTTTCTTTCTTTCTCTTCTCTCTCTCTCTCTCTTTTTTTTTTTTGTTGTTTTGCATTGGAGAAAGGGCGTTGAATCTTATTTCTGTCCAGTATCGTACTGGGAACCAGCGGGCATCGCGATTAACCCTGACAAGTACCAGTATTCTGTATTTTGTTAAGGCAAACCTTGTGGATACCCCTTATGGATACCCTAGACCTAGGGTATCCATAGAGCCATTGGCGTAGCCAGAAATTTTTTATGCGGGGGGGGGGTTACGACTACTGCAACTAACATATATATATATACACCCTCCAAAAAAAGTATTCGAGCAAAAGAGAAATTTCATACGTTGGTTTCGTATATTAAAAGTTATTTATCATAGAATATGAATTAGGCTATGTATAAATATGACTTTTCATACTTCTATCAAGTTGTGCGTTTTTCAAAAACTCAATTATTATTCGCAAAACTAAAATAGAAAATTTCTCTCTTGCTCGAATACTTTTTTTGGTGGGTGTACGTGTGTGTGATAAGGAAGAGAAGAATATACTTGCATATTTTGTATGGTGGCAAAAAACTCCTCGTGGGGGTTTGTGACCCCCTCCCCCTTCTCTTGGCTACGCCACTGCATAGAGCATAAACATGATGGGTCACAATTCCCTCCCGGGTTTGGAAGACTTATAAAAATTATATTACTAATACAGCAAAGAAGTCGACTTTACTGGCGAAAGAAACATTACAAGCTTTGTTTCACCAATAACAAGCTTCCTCGTCGTTGGATTGGACGAGGTTCTGACGACGACAATCGCCTTCTTCCGTGGCCACCTCGCTCTCCGGACCTAGCTCGATGCGATTTTTTTCTTTATGGGATTATATAACAGATCGTGTGTTCGTGCCCCCTATGCCACGTGACATACAAGATTTACGCCAAAGGATCACAACCGCATTCGCTGCCATTGAATCGCGGCATGTTAAAGCGAGTGTGGGGAGAAGGGAAGAATTTGACTTTAGACTTGATGCCGCATCGCGTAAGGTTCACATATTGAAAATTTGTGAAACAAAACTTGTAACGTTTCTTTCTCCAGTAAAGTCAACTTTGTCGCTGTATTGGCCATGCATTTTTTTTATAAGCCTTCCGAACCCGGGAAGGTATTGTGACACACCCTGTATGAGGGATAGAGAGCGCTTTGGCAACTCCAACTTTAGGCGTTTGTCCCATCAGCTGACTTGTGGCGAGATCTCATTCGAATAATTCTTACGCCTTATTTTTCATGGAGCATTTGTTGCCAGGGCGTTTTTTTCCGTTTTCATCGTCATATTTGTAAAAAAAAAAAAAAAAAAAAAACGGTACACAGCTGCTCTGCATACGTATGCAAATCATGAATTTTGAAAGGTTCTGGAATAACCTTTTAACCATTCAGTAATAATTCACGGGGCCAGAGATTATTCCCGCGTATTTGAAGAATTCGTTTGAGGAAGACTGTAGCCTGTTTTAAGCAAGTTTACTAATTCTGGGAATGTATGGTGACCCCCACGGAGGGCACCCCACCTTGTGTTGCCTTTCTGACGAGGATTTATAAGCGGACTTCGAGCCAAGCACACACAAATCCGACCTACATGTTCACAGCAACAACAACAACAACAACAACACTGCTGGATTAACGTCCTTATTCACCAAGCACTTGGCATGCGAGTTAATCCAAACTGGCGAGTTAAAGTCATGGATAAGATATCTGACCGATGACTTCAACACTCGTTCTAGGATTAATCCGAGTGTCACTATTGTGTGAATAAGGCTATTAGAAGTTCAAAGGCCTTTGATTGAGGCAACAAAGAGTGGAAGCTCCCTAATTATTTTGGAAACAAGTTTAACCCTTGCATCGATGACCGGGTACCTTTTAGGGGTGGGGCCATGGTAATTTAATCATTTCTAATTAAGCCTATGTAAAATTGCTTTTAATCCTCATTATTCACACGAATCTTGACTTTACGTATAATTTTAACCCCTTTTGAGAGAAATTATTGTTGAGTTTTATGCGCTATACTTTCCGACATCATTACTCAAAATCCAGGTACTGAAATACCCATTATTGCACCTTTTGTACATTCAGATTGTAAATGATTATTATAATAGATATAAGAAACACAATCACAATAATAATTATTGATTTTCCTTTAATTATAATAGTTATTATTTATTATTCGAATCGTGCAGTAAGTTATTACTTGATTATAAAATCGGTAACAGGTGATGAAACAAACGGAGAGCGTAGATATTCGATGTGGGTACCGTAGTACCAGTTATTTAAAAAATACGGGGTGCATTTGGTCATTGACGCAAGGGTTAACAATACATTTTCGACGACTTGTGTGGCGAAGTGGGTTCAGGTTTACAGATAGCTTATCGGTCTTGGGTTCGATTCTCGGTGAAAGCATATTTTATTAAAAAAAAAAGAACAACAGCTATCTACTTTTTATTTTATGTTGCACTCTTAATGTAACGTCGACATGGTTGTCCATAATGGGGGCAAGGTAAGGTCCTTTGACCACCCCTTTAAAAAATTATGGGGCCCATAAACGTCGGTATAGCTCGCAACCGTTCACGTTGAGTACTAGCGTTATGCGAAATGAGTGCAAAACAGAAAAAAAAAACAGTTTCATTGCCATCTTCGGGGATGAAGGTAAAGACATTATTTTTACTTTCCGAACATGTACCATGTAAGGAAAGTATTGTAATCATGAAAAAATTCGACTTCGAGATTTTGGTGTATTTACACGTTTTGAGGTCTTAGAATCCATTTATGCTATTTTTATGAGATGTATGTATGTGTGTGTGTGTATGTGAGTAAACACGATAGCTCCTGAACGGGACATTCGATTGAGCTCAAATTGGGTATATATGTCATAAACAACCGTCGCAAGACCGGTATTGATTTTGCTGTGTATAGGACTTAATAGTTTTTCTACAGGGCTACGAAAAAGATTTCTTTTACATTATGGCCTATGGGGGGAAATTCTTGAAAGTGCGCTAGCGTTTAAACGGTATATTCGATTGAGCTCAAATTGGGTATATATGTTATAAACCACCGTTGCAAGACCAGTATTGATTTTGGTGTGTATAGGACATAGTTTTTCTACAGGCCTACTACGAAGATTTCTTTTACATTAAGGCATATGGGGAGAAATTCTTGAAAGTGCGCAAGCGTTTAAACGGTGCATTCGATTGAGTTTCAATTTGGTGTATATGTTTGAATAATTCATCGATTAAAATTTATTTAAATACTTGGTAATGATTTAAATCTAAGTGTTCGGAAAGTCGAGTGGAGTCACTACAGATTTTTTAATTAGTCGATATTCGTTAGTAAATTTTTCATAGAAATATCTGAAATCGTGAAGGCGCCCTCTCTCACGGAGGCTTTGGGGCTGCAGCCCCGGTTGCCCTTCCCCTAAATCAGGCCCTGGTTACAGAGCAAGCATCAAGTTTCAACTGTGTGATCCTTAGGGAAACGACACTGAATTCCAACTTTAGTAACCGCGAAATATACAAAAAGGACCTTGCATCTGCTGCGAAAAGGCCGGGTCAGACATGTGTTTTCTATTAATAAAATTATCTTCTTTTGCTCCGTGGGGGAGAAGATAATCTACGAAATTTAGTAAGGCAGCGAGAAAATATTTCACTGCAACCGTGAGTGTCATCGAGCGATACTCTTATAAAAAATGCAGAAGGGGGAAATGATAGATGCTTATAGTTTCTAAAAAGACATCTCGCTTGCTGTGGGGTGGTCCCAAAAAATAAAAAAAACTTGTTCTACTGTCGTGTAGGTTGATGGCCGTTTTTTCTTACTTTTGGATACATTTACGTTGAAATTTTGTTTGTATGATATTACCACTGGATGCTATTCCTTTCGGCTCAAGAGAAAAACGTCGTTGTTGAAGTGATGATTAATGGGTTTTCATCTGTTTTGAAAATGTTTTATCTACTTAGCCCTATGTATGCCTTATTACCTAAGCATTTATTTGAATTTTCAACCGTTTTTCACAAAGCTGAAAATTGTTCGTCTGTCTATCAGCACTCTAACTCAGGCGCGTAGCCAGGAAAATTTTTCGGGGGGGATATGCGCCCGTAAAAAATTTCGGGGGGGGGATATGAACTTATATGTGCATAAATAGACGGAATTTCATCACTAATCCAAAAATTTCGGGGGGGGGATATATCCCGATATCCCCTCCCTCTGGCTACGCCCCTGCTCTAACTTCCATAACTATGCATAGATTACCACGAAATTTACGCATAAATTACCTAGAAATATGATTGGGTTGCACTAAAGGGTTTGTTTTGTTTGTGTAAAATGTATTTCGGATTTGTGTGCTTGGCCCGAAGCCGCTTACAAATCCACGTCAGAAGGACACCACAAGTGGGGGGGGGGGCTTCTGGGGGTTCCTAACCCGTATTTACGCTGAGTTTCGGAGAAAACCGCGGAAAACTCCAAGCAGTTAGTTCGGCGGACGTGACCTGGTTTTGTGAACCAGGCACTTTCCATCTACACCATTTCGAGTGACTTAACTACTCTGCCATGGTGAGGCTCACTTAAAGGTTTTTCGACTTGACGTTGATTGTACACAATCCATTGTGCATCATTCTGCACAGATCTTAACCATTGTATTTTTACTGTACTAAACCATTATTTTATTTTATCGCTTTAAAACATTCGTAACCCCCTAAAAACTCTGTCGAGGGTTTTCCTTAACTAATTCAATCCGTTTCAATCACCCTAAAACTAAACTGAGTACAATTTTTTTTAAAGTTCAAATTTCTGGTTTCTCCCACTAAAAACATCACGAGGGGTTTGCTTGTATAAGACGATAGCGATTTCTATGTTCGTCAAAAATGCGCTGTAAATGTACCCTGTTGAAAAACTTGGAATAGTTACCGGAGTACACAAAAGATGTCCAGTACAATGCATCACGTGAATTCGCAATGCGTCGTATCTGTGTATTTAATTTTCAAAATTTATTTATTTAACCTCTATTTAAATAACCCACGAGCCGCTAGTGAGTAAAACATGGAGATATGAATACAAGGAGACGACATTAGCTATCATAGTGAAGCCACAACTGTAACCGATCTGCCATATTGCTTAGCCCACATTGCAGTATGACTATTGACTATGTTATTCGATGGTGACAGTTCCAATTTTAAAGGAGTAATGTCGCCAAATTTGGCGCCAAGAATAATTGCGCATTTGACATAATTGTAAAACTTTTAACTGCAGAATCCTGAGATTTTGTATTTAGAACGATTGCAACATAAAATTGTGCATCTTTACTTTTTAATCCGTAAAATCTTGCATCTTTCACGGTTGTTTAAAAAGAAACCAACAAAATGATCCGCCATATTTAGACCAATACAGTTACTTCATTTCGTGCAATGCTGAAGATAGCTAATGCCAGCTCCTTGTATTCATATACAACACCTCCTAAATATACAATGCCTGAGAATAGAAAGTTTTACGTCTTAACTAGGTCCACTAAAATGACGTCATCACACATTTATTTTCACAAAGTAAAACTATTCAAAGTTTGTGGTGAGTTTAATCCCGCATAAAACATTTTAATGATTTAAGATAGAAAATTTTAATTTTACGACAAATAGGAAATTTTAACTATCACTACTTATATAATATGATATACATAGAAATAGATCATAATAAATTATTGTTTATCAGAAAGGTATTTTAATTTTTATCTTCAACTTAAGCTATTTGTAAAATTTGAATCACTCACTAGAAATTTTAAATATTTTTACTTTGTGAAAGTAAAACTGTGATGACGTCACCTTAGAAGACCTACTGATGACGTAAAAGCTTCTGCTCTTAGGCCTTCTCTATCTAGGAGGTGTTGAGTTGATTCATATCTCTATGAAGTCAAGACTCCACCGGGGCCATCGCTAAGCAACGGGCCTGCTTATGAGATGCCATCCCTAAAAATGAGTTAATCATTGAGGCCTGTTTTCCCTAGTCACAGTATTCTATTTTATTGTTCTAAGTATTATAAATGTTATATTATTTTATTATTTTAAAATAATTTTTTTATACTTTTGTCGTACTAAAGAACTTTAGATGTAGGTAATCGTTTTGTGAATCTTGCGCCATTTTTTTTCATGAAAATTTATCCTAAAATTCGAACATTTTTCTCTGAATGTAAAGGCAAGTGAACGCTTATAATGTATTTAGAAATTCTAAAAATATGTATGTAAATCATGTTTAGTGAGTTTAGTAGTTAGTCAGTTTTTACTTGAGTAGTTATTATTCTTGTAAATAAACATGACCTTGTGATACTATTCAGACAATTTAATTTTGCCAGTTGAAAATGTTATTTATCAGTTATATATGCCTTGATTATGTGATTCAGACTTACATCTGGTACAGTGCAGAAATACAGTAAATTATGAATTATAAATTATTGATTTTTGCCCGTTTATACAGAAACTTCAAATATAGTTAATATTTTGTACAAGCGTTAATTATGCTTGCGAAATTCCTAAGTTCGATTGAGAAAGCGACAAAAGAATAATATATACTACATGAAATGTCTTTATTAAAGAATAATTAATTCAGGGATCACGCTATAGAGCGTATTTTATCAATTTTCTCCAATATACAGGATATCCCGAAAACACTGAAATGCGCTTTAATACATCATTTGTTAAAGATTAATGTTGAATTGTTTAAAATAACGTAGGAAATACGACTACGTTCATGAAATATTCATTATAAAACTGTCTCTCATTTGTGTATTTAGTTATTTTAAAGTATATTAAATATCCACTTGTGAAACTAAAATAAGCAATCGTGAATCATGAGAGTAAGGGCTACTTTGTTTTTCCTTCAAATTATATGCATCTATTTTCTTTATGTCAATATGTATCATAGCAAACAAATTAATCATGAGTTCGTACTTGAATTAGTAACACAATTACTACTTAAAACTACATTAAATAACGTTTGAAAGCACTGAGAAGCTTAAAAATTGCCTGATGTATATGTGAAGACTCGAGCATCCGTAGGCCTCTTTGGATGGCTCATCAAAATACACGCGCAGGCCCGTTACTAATTGCGAAGGCCCCGACTCCACTGTATCATCCTTTTTTTTATTGAAAAAGTACCGTCGTGTAGATACTTACAGTCCACAAAATGAACAGTTTTCCATTTTGTTAGGTTAGATCCTTCCCTCCCTCTAAACTTTTATGCTTGTACAGTGAAGAATAAAAGCGGATTTAGTAATTCCCGATTCCTGAAGAAATCGACTCTTTTGCTGGAGTCAACAAGAACGAGCCATAGGAATTAAATACTGGGATGCTAGTAAATGTCTAGGTATTCCTGGACCTGAAAATATTGGATTACCAGCATCAGACCACTCTTGGATCAGAAACCTCATTGAGCATTATTGGTTTGCCATCAGATTTGATGATGCCTACTTTTTGAACTGATCAATTTTTTGAGAACTTGAAACAAAATAAAGTTTCACGATGTGTTCTGGAGGAGTTTTAGGAAACTGCTGCGAACTCAGTATTTTTATCTTTATGAATCAGAGAAACCCATCGAATTGTAGTTAGTGTGGTTTGAGCTATTTATTAGATCATTTTCTATATTTTTAGTCCATGTTATACGACGCGGAAAACGTCGATATCTGGAAGAAAAATTTATTATTGAAGATTTTTGTAAATTTGAGCGTTGCTATTGTATTAATCTCCTCCCCCCTCCCACCCGACATTTTTGACAACTTTTAAGACTTTAGAAACCCAAGAATTCGCAAATGAATTTTTTTGCTCCGTTTTATAAAAAAGAATGTATTTCAAATATTTCTAGATATCAAGCTTGATGCGCAAACCCTGAAGTTGTAGCCCATTCAAATTTCACATAAGTCTTATTTATACCAATATACAACTCTCAAGACCTCAGGAGACAAAGATTTCGAAGAAACGTTTGTGTTGAATATTGTTATTCCATTCAATTGAAATATGAACACGATGGCACTTGAAATCTTTTTTTTTTATTAGATTGTGATTTTTTTTTATTCGATTGATTTTTGTGTTCGATTTCAATTTTCAAAATCCGACTTCCACATATTTCTTTTGATTGGGATCGTGTTGTTAGGCGTAGTCCCACGAGATAGATATCACTGGTTATGCAGATCCAAACTTTTTTTTAGATTTGATAGCTCTGTATTCTTAAAACATCTGCGGCCTATTGGTATTCTTTTTATTTATTTTTTCTTTCTTTAATTGTTCCTATTATGTGGTATCACTTACTCGAAGCATTAATCCTCTAGCTGCTCATTCCGCGATTTTCGCGAGCAGGCATTTTTCTTCCTTTACTGAGGTGAGCATCCTGCGTTTTCACCGTTTAATCAGTGAAATAAATTAGATACAATATTAGACGTTTAATTTTAGTCCCGCAGTGGACTGGGCGCTAAACTCCGTTCCCATAAGAACACGGCAAGTGAAGCAGCATCTGGCTTGGCCAGTGCTTGGGAGGGACTTCCCCCTCTCGGCCCATCCGCTGTGGAACCGTGTACGCTAATGGGAGCTGGTGCACGTAAAATCCGTCGTGGCTCCAAAGTCCTCCAAGTTGTTAAACGATACCTCTGGGGGTGCCGATTTCAGGAGGTTGGTCCCTCCTCTGGAATGGGTTCAAAATTACGGGACCCCGAGCTAAGACGGACTTCATCCCACTGGGGCTCATTGAAATGGAAGCCGCTCCTTCGGCCCAACGCCTGCCTATATAGGGGGATCTGTCACCGCAACGCGGTTGCCAGAGGGCATTAGCAACAACAACAACAACAACAACAACGTTTAATTTAGGTTTTGACAGAGGAGATATAAGATAGATATAAATTTTAAAGAAATTTGAAAAGTGATGTAAAATTTCTTTAACAGTGATATAGGATTATAACGTTATCTCGGAAATCTCCAAACGATCGTGTATTTTAAATCGCGAAATTTGAAGCAAAAATATTGTTGTGCTCGTAAATTAGTTTCTAATTATTTCGTCCGGTTATGATTCTTGTAATACAAGGAGTAGTTACTGCAAGAAGTGTGCTTAAAGGTAGAAAAACAGTATCAATTACATTGTTGTCGAGCGAAGTCTGCAACAATATAAAACTATACAAAAATCATTGCCTTGTACTAGAATGGGTGAAAGGTGGTCCCTCCGTTAGGGCACATTGTTGAATCTCAAATCCAACAGCTGCGGGTTCTAGACGGATCCGAGGGCATTATGCCAATCCTCTGCGGCTTCCGGCTTAGACAGTAGTCTGGTTGCACAGATTTCTGTGCGTTTGTTGGTGGAGGCAGGGATAAGAGACTATGTCACCCGTCGGTTATGCTAGTACTTCGGATTTTTATTTTTTAATTTATGTTGGATTAATAATTTTATTATTCTATTAGATTAAGGGATTGTTGAATTGAATTAAATGTATCTGAGAGGGAAGCCTATCAAATTTCTTGGTGGCTTGTGGGGGTATGTGAGCCTATATGATTTCAAACCGCGGTCCGTGGCGCCGGTGAGCCGGAACTCTTTCTAAAAGAATCAATTAAACATAAAGTACAGTAATTCCTTTCGGATGAAAACAATCAACGATAACTCATTGACAATTTCTGTTTCATTGTTCCTTTTAAATTTCCTTATGCATTTAAGAAAGTTCTTCGGACTTTTTAACCTGTAATTTTCCTTTCTCCTTTTCATGCTTTTTTGACTTTGGTAAATTTTCCAATTCTAAAAGGTAGATTTAAATTTTAAAGTAATTTGAAAAGTGATGTAAAATTTTTTAAACAGTGATGTAAATTTTTAACGTTATCTCGGAAATATTCAAACGTTCGTGTATTTTAAATCGCGAAATTTCAAGCAAAAATATTGTTGTGCTCGCAAATAGTTTCTAATTATTTCGTCCGGTGCGAGTTATTATTCTTGTAATTAACAGATGTCTTAGTCGTCCACTAAATATTGGCATTTGAAGGTACTTGGTATTTACAGCTCTAGCTTCACTTGTTTTCTGCCTCTTTCTAATAAGAAATGGCTGCTAGAAATCGTTCAGCAATATTCAGAGTGTATATTTCAGATGATTTATGAGATTCTGAAAGAGATTTTAGTTTTGATAGTGATAGTGATTTAGATTTTTTGGACTGCTCCTCAGACGGCGATGAATCTGACCATGATTCAATAAACCTGCAATGCGTTAGGCGGTGATGCATTTTCTTATATTATGTAACTAGTTATCTATTAAACGGAAATTAACTGTAATTCAATTGAAGTTTATTTAAAAAAAATTTTTTAATGTAATAACATCTGAAATGGGTTTTTCTGAAGCTTAGTTTCTCATGATAAAAATCTATATAAAAAATCTTTTCTAGAAAGAAAAAATGCACATTTCAATTTACCAATGTATATAGAAATATGAAACATAAAATTACACAATTTTTGAAGCGATTTTGGTCCACAAATTCAGCAGTCAGAGGGTTAATAGGATATCTATGCTACCCAAGTTTTGCTGTTTCATTTTATATATATATGTGCGTGCTCATGTGTGAATGTGCCATATCAGCCATAGTTGGCCTCTTTTAAACTTAATTGATAGGCATCTAATTAAGATATTCATTTTCAATCAGATATTCATTTATCATCACGTGCTGCCATGGCCTGTCAATCTCTTGGTGTCTCGCCAGAGAACTCCGCCTTTGTCTACGTTATAGCAAATTAGGTTTTTTATTTATTAATTTCTGGTCAAATTGGTGATTAGAGGGTGGTATTATCTTCTAGCGGGAGACCGCGGAACTACTCATTGTAAAATTCCTAAAATCTTTGCTGTACTCTCTCTCCTCGCACTTATGGATGTATGAAATCTCCTCTTGTATATATAGTGTATATATCTTGCTGCTGTAAATAAAAATACTCAAGAATGTATCTCGATTAATTCAATGCTCATCCACCACCAATGGCGGATCCAGAAACTTTTTTCGGAGGCCGCGCAGACTGTGAATACTCATTTTATCTGGTGTAAAACCCGCTCAATATTGGTAAAACCCACATTTATCTAGTGTAAATATATTCTTCTCGGAGGGGGCCCGCGCCTCCCACGCCCTCCCCCTGGATCCGCCTTTGCCCACCACTCGAATACGTTACATATATATGTTTCATCATCGCTTTCAGCTTTTGGCTAGGTTTTGTCCTAATTTGAACATGATTTGTTCCTCAATGGCTATATTTTTAGAAGACTCACAATGGCATAGGAAAAACAATTTGAGTAACAATTGCAGCTTATATAAGAATGTTCCAAGTGCAAAATAATGAAAGGAACATTCATAGCTCTTTCACGGAACCATTCATGGTTCTTTAGTACGAGTGAACAAAATGGCTCTTATAAGTTATTCCAGGGAGGTAGCGAGGGGTGGAATGGATTTTTCAAAATCGCTCATCTCGAATGCGTTTAATAATCGATTAATTCGTATAGTTTAATTCATTCGTGCCCATTAGAGATGAGACGGGCCCAGCTCGAGCCCGAGCCCGGGCCCGAACCGGGCTCGGGCTCTGTAATTCACAATTGCATTCGGGCTCGTAAATTTTTTTTTAATTTTATTGAACATACTACTTGAAGCAGATTTTTAAAAAGTGATTCACATGGAAAATAAAAGTACTAAAAATAGCGGCACGGGTGCCTAGAAGGCGCGTGAAGCTCTTTGGGTATTTCAGAACGGCGGCTTATATTGCTTAGTTAGTCATGAGATCCGACATTATTTCATAAACATAGATATAAAGAATTAGAAAATGTATTAAAAATTTGCAACTATATTTATCTTTAATTTGCACAAACGGCAAAATTTATTGTATTCTATCAAAGAATTACTTCTTTGAATTTTATTGAATTTTATTTATCTTTAGCCAATATTTCGGGATCGGGCGGGCTCGGGCTCCTACTTAAATAATATTGCTCGGGCTCGGGTTAAAAGTCTTCGGGCTCGGGCTTCAAACAATAAGCTGGAACTCATCTCTAGTGCTCATCAATACTGAGAAGTGTACGAACGGCGTGATTTCACTTTATTTATATTCCTACTATTAGCTCACACTCTCCCTATATATATCTTGTAAAAAATTTTAAATCGTTAATAAAATACTTTATTCATCCACTCAAGTTCAAATGCATTTTTAAAAAATTGTAGTGGATGACACTGGATGTTAATGCAGTTTTGGTCCCAATCGACTGGATAATTTATCTACAGGACCGCCCAAAACATTCTAAATACATTACGCTCTATGGGTCGAAATTTATTAAATTCGTATATCTCAAAAGCTATTAGTCGTAGAATGTTGGAATTTCATTTATAAGATTATTGTAACATCAGTTGTGCATCTCGATTTTCGGTTCAATCTACTGGAGAGTTTATTTACAGGACCACCCTAAAGAATTTCAATACATTAATGTCTATGGGCATCTTCAATATATTACATCTGTAGTCAGTCATTGTTTGGTCCATGCCCAAAATCTCGCCCTTTGTCATCCGCTTTAGCAAGTTTTGCCAAAATATCGCCCAATTTGGCGATAGTCAGTCATTTGGTCCATGCCAAAATATCGCCACTTGTCTTCATACTAGGCGAGTTTTGGTGAAATATCGCCAAAATTGGCGCCAAAAATAATTTTACATTTCTCTAAAACTTTTAACAGTAGAATGTTGAAATTTATTCGCCCACTCAAGTTCAAATACATTTTTACTTTCCGAACATGTACCATGTAAGGAAAGTACTGTAATCAAGAAAAAAATTCGTCTTCGAGATTTTGGTGTATTGACACGTTTTGAGGTCTTTTGAATTCATTTTTTTAAAACTTGTATTGGATGTTGATACAGTTTTTTTCGAATATTAATTCATCCATTAAATTTGATTAATTCATTTAATAAAAAGTAACTAAAACAAAATTTTTCTTTGATGACCTGACTAGGAATTGATTTAAATTTTTATATATTAGGTTGTAACGAAAGTTTTCCGCCACTGCAAGTATTGTCTGTGCAAACAGTTCGCGTTGGTGTCTTTGCCAATATTTTGTCAAACGATTTTTGTTATTTGAAAGAAAAAGACTTGTTTTAGAGCACTGTATTGTGAAATCTGTAAAACAATATGGTTATGATTAAGTATAAGGTGTCTGAAATGGAACTATCACGCTATCAGATTGAACCATCGTTTACTCTCAGTTCTGTCGCAAAAAGTCAGCCACAGAATGACACCGAATCATGCGTACAGATTAAGGTACTACTATTGTATTATATAACACTTTGAAGTTTTGGTACCAAACGTTCAAAAAGCAGGACTATGACATTTAAGAAGCAGAGCGCTCAGGCCGGCCTATTGATGCTGATGAGGCCCGCCAACAAGAATTTGTGGAAGAAGATAAAATATTCATCCACTCGAGAGCTAGCTAAAGGAGTTAGACTTTAGTGCCATGTCCATTAATCGCGCTAGGCATCGCATATAAGTTCAATCGCTGGGTACCGCATGAGCTGATTCAAGTAAATTTGGCGGAAAACTTTCAATACAACCTGATATATATATTACTTGTTGCTTTGAAAACCATTCTTGCAATTCCATCGGGTCAATTCTTTCTTGCTTGTGCTTTCAGTCATCTTCAAGCAGACTCAAACATCTTCTGCTCACACATTATCAAAAGAGAGCACCCCGACCGTCCAGTATCACGTTTCTGTCTGAACCACCTTTCATTTCGCGCTGGAGTCAACGAATCGAACAGAGTGCTTGTGTAATGTAATGGGCACATTTACGATGTGTCATAAAATCGCCTCTCTTGCGTTCTATTCCTGACCAATCCTCCAGTCCTACCGTTGCCCAGGGAGCGAAATATATTTTTATCCCCTGCTCGTTTTTATTACTTTCCGAACATGTTCGGAAAGTATTGTAATCATGAAAAACATTCCACTTCGAGATTTTGGCGTGTTGACACTCTTTGAGGTCTTCTGAATTAATTTATGCTATTTTTACGAGATGTATGTATGAATGTGTGTGTATGTGTGTGTTAGTGTGTATGTGAGTGAACACGATAGCTCCTAAACGGGGCATTCGATTAACCCTTTAACGCGCAGTGTTCCCGCTCTGGGAACACCAAACTCTGACGTTTTGACTGTTGCCAGTCACGAAGAATAGAAATTATTTATATAAAAATAGTTGCGGGTGACATAGCTCCACGAGAATCCTTTACTTTTTAGCACGTTATTTCCCGTAAAAAAATGGTCACGATTATTTTTAACCGCACTGGCATCTGCTGAAAAATGGAAGAATGCGTGAACAGCTGAATAAATTGCCCAATGCTGAAAAAAGGGCAGCCGTTGCCATCGCTCGACTTAACTGCCAGCAAGATGGCGGACGATCGAAACGTTCATCGCGTGCCACAGATCTAGAAACCCTTTTTTGACCCTGTGGACACAGCCAGCTGCGTCAAAAAAAGGTTTCTAGATCTGTGGCAAGGGATGAACGTTTCTATCGTCCGCCATCTTGCTGGTAGTCAAGTCGAGCGATCGCAACGGCTGCCCTTTTTTCAGCATTGGGAAAGGGTTGCGCCTCAAAGGGTTAAGCTCAAATTGTGTACATATGTTATAAACCACCGTCGCAAGACCGGTATTGATTTTGGTGTGCATATGACTTATAGTTTTCCTACAGGGCTACAACAAAGATTTCTTTTACATTATGGCCTATGGGAGGAAATTCTTGAAAGTGCGCTAGCGTTTATAAACGGTACATTCGATGGAGCTCAAATTGGGTATGTATGTAATAAACCATCGCCGAAAGACCGGTATTGTTTTTGGTGTGTATAGGACATAGTTTTTACTACAGGGCTACGACAAAGATTTCTTTTACATTATGGCGTATGAGGAGAAATTCTTGAAAGTGCGCTTGCGTTTAAACGGCGCATTCGATTAAGCTTCAATTTGGTATAAATGTTTGAATAATTCATCGATTAAAAATTATTTAAAAGCTTGGTAATGATCTTAATCGTAAGTGTTCGGAAAGTCGAGTGGATTTTTTTTTTTAATGCCATGTATCATGTATCACAGACGTAGCTGTAGCTTTCACTTGGGAGGAGTCCAACGTGGGAGAGGGGGAGGGGGTTGTCCATTTTTACTATATAATTTGATTAACGCTAAATTTTACTATAAATATTTTGTAGAAAGATAAGATTCAATGACATTACAAATTTTTGTAATCTTCTTTATAGTAAATTTTACTTATTAACCCTTTGAGGCGCAACCCTTTCCCAATGCTGAAAAACGGGTAGGCGTTGCCATCAGTTGAGTTCAGGCTCATTTATTAACCCTTTGAGGCGCAACCCTTTCCCAATGCTGGAAAAAGGGCAGCCATTGCCTTCGCTCGACTTAACTACCAGCAAGATGGCGGACGATCGGAACGTTCATCGCGTGCCACAGATCTATAGACCCTTTTTTTGACGCAGCTGGCTGTGCCCGCGCACAGCCAGCTGTCGTCAAAAAAAGGTCTCTAGATCTGTGGCACGCGATGAACGTTTCGATCGTCCGCCATCTTGCTGGTAGTTAAGTCGAGCGATGGCAACGGCTGCACTTTTTTTCAGCATTGGGCAATCTATCCAACTGTTCTCGCATTCTTCCATTTTTCAGCAGATGTCAGTGCTGTTAAAAATAATCGTGACCATTTTTTGACGGGAAATGACGTGCTAAAAAGTAAAGGATTCTCGTGGAGCTGTGTCACCCGCAACTATTTAGATAGAAATCAAATCTATTCTTCGTGACTGGCAACAGTCAAAACGTCCGAGTTTGATGTTCGGGAACACTGCGCGTTAAAGGGTTAAATCCTAGAGTTTACAAAATTCATATGCCCATAAATACCATAGAGTTTACAGAATTAATATGTCCGTAGATATGTCCATAAATTAATGTATTAATATGTCCCATATGTCCATGTTTAGTTATTAATCCAAATTAATAACTAAAAAATATTTTTACCGTCCCATTTTGAGGCAAGGATACGAAAGGTGGATATGCCGCCAAATTTAGCGTTGTTGCATGGACTGAGGGGGGGGGTGTCCGGACCCTATAAACACACACACACACTCCTTATAAACATCCGTACCATGTATTGTATAGTTATTGATTCGATAGTTTCTGTAACATTACAGCCATAGGCGTAGAGCCTGATTCAACAAATTCCGATAAAGTTGAAAAATTAATTGTTGCCAATGGACATCGATTGCTTCCAGGGGCGTAGCCAGAAATTTTTCATGGGGGGGGGGGTTTACGACTACTACAACTCATATATATGTATACGTGTGTGTGATAATGTAGTGAAGAATATACATTTTGTATGGCAAAAAATTCCTCATGGGGCCCTCTAACCCCCCCCCCCTTGGCTACGCCCCTGATTGCTTCGATTGCCCCTGATTGCGAAAAAGAACTGTACTTTGAATGATAACTGGGAAAGATTTTTGAACGTTTTTTTTTTTACCCCTACCGACAGCTGGCTCAAAGAGTTAACCCTTTAACGCGCAGTGTTGCCGCTCTGGCAACGCCAAACTCTGACGATTTGACTGTTGCCAGTCACGAAGAATCGATTGGATTTCTATAAAAATAGTTGCGGGTGACATAGCTCCACGAGAATCCTTTACTTTTTCGCACGTCATTTCCCGTAAAAAAAATTATCACGATTATTTTTAACAGCACTGACATCTGCTGAATAATGGAAGAATGCGAGACACAGCTGGATAGATTGCCCAATGCTGAAAAAGGGGCAGCCGTTGCCATCGCTCGACTTAACTACCAACAAGATGGCCGACGATCAAAAATTTCATCGCGTGCCACAGATCTAGAGACCCTTTTTTTGAAGGCAGCTGGCTGTGCGGCACAGCCTGGTAGTTAAGTCGAGCGATAGCAACGGCTGCCCTTTATTCAGCATTGGGCAATCTATCCAGCTGTTCTCGCATTCTTCAGCGGAAGTCAGTGTTGTTAAAAATAATCGTGCATCTTCTGAAGACATCTGCTGAAAAATGGAAGAATGCGAGAACAGCTGGATAGATTGCCCAATGCTGAATAAAGGCAGCCGTTGCCATGACTCGACTTAACTACCAGGCTGTGCGGCACAGCCAGCTGCGTCGAAAAAGGGTCTCTAGATCTGTGGCACGCGATGAACGGCTCGATCGTCCGCCATCTTGCCGGTAGTTAAGTCGAGCGATGGCGACGGCTGCCCTTTTTTCAGCATTGTGAAAGGGTTGCTCCTGAAAGGGTTAAAAAATGAGAACGAATTCGTCTCTAGTATGTGTCACAAAAAAAAAAAAAAAAAAAAAAAAATCAGACGAAGGAATTTAGCAATTCTTCCTGCCATACGACAAGCTTATAATGGGAGAACGATATGTAATGGAAATTTTACGACAGATCATAAAAATAGCCCGGGGCTGAAGCGTCCATTTTCGATCCAGGGAAACATGAAAAATTCAGGCGCAGAGGGCACTTGGCCTTAGTCGAGCTCTAGACATAAACACTCCAGTATCCCGGGATACCGGGATTAATATAATAGCGCGGTCGTAAATTGTGAGGTCCCTCCGGTGTGAAGAGGCGAAAAAAAAAAAGAAAAAAATGGCGAAAAAGCTCCTGCGATAAAATTCCAGGGTATCATAAAATAGTAAAAAGGCCAGGAATCATTACAGGGTGTTGATAACAATTCGTGAATGGCCTGTAGTTGGTTTATTGAGTACATGGCTTCGATGAGTTGTAAATTTGTGTTTGTTTTATAATGCTGTTTGTTGTCTGTACTACGTGATTATGATTTTGGTCTGCCTGGTCAGTTTTTAGCAATCCCTAATCCAGCTTCGAATTACACATTAGGGTCTTCAGTCACTGAGTTTGGCATTCTAGACCCCTGTTACCAGGGCCTGATTTCCGGCGGGGCATTCGGGTCCTGCGCCCGGGTAACCAACAAAAAGGGGTCCTAGAATTGTTCTTCAAGTTGAAAAAATTGTAAATTTTGGTTTTAATTTAAAATAAGGGGGAGAAACTAATTTTATGATAAAATAGTATTAATAGTTACTGTTTCATAGCCCTAGAATTATATGCTCACCATTTTTTTTAGCTAAATGCTATAGTTTCAGGAAATTATTCAGCGGAAACTTAAAATTTAGGCGTGGCCTATATAGTGTTGTTTGCTAATCGCGAGGAAACCAGAAAGCTGATTTTCATTTGGAACTGGTAAAAGAAAATGCCTAAGTGGAGTGAAGTGAAGATCGATTACATTATAAATAAAAGCTCTGATATAATCATTCAAGGCCGTACCCAGGGGGCGTGGACCAGTCCCCCCCCCCCTCCCTCGCAAAAAAATAATTTTGTTAACAAAATAATAAAGATGAAGTATTTTTGTGAAAAATTCTACCTTTTCCACCGCTTGGTCCCCTTCCGAAATTTCTGGACCCTCCCCGAAATTTTTTTCTGTATACGCCCCTGTACGCATTAGGAAAGTAAACACTGAAATACTGCTGAGCATGTTGCTTGTAAATTTGCGGAATAAAATTAACGATTGAATATTAAATAATATAATTTAAATATTATTATCCTTCATAATATTACTATCGAACCATTTCATCTCGATGAAATGGTTCGATTGAATCGTGATTCGTGAATCGTGAATCGTGAATTCAAAATCGTGAATCGTAATCTGTGAATCGTGATTAAATCTGTACCTCAGAACCAGACTAACGTAAGTCACACTAGACTAACTTTTCAGGAGGGCGCCAAAACTGTAAGAAATGGACTCTAGGACTGGTTGCAGAGCTAATAATTGAATCAGGCAGCAAAAAATTATTGACATTATTAAATTTGTATATACTTAGCCCATTCATAGGTGTTTCGTTTAGAATCAACTCCTTAACCTGAAAATTGTAATATATGGCAATGGATCCACTTATTTCAGCTGCAGAATGCTATTTATAGGGGAAGTTTAACTATAACCACCTTGTGTGTGTATATGTGTATATATATACATATATATATATATATATATAAATCTCCAGACCATAATAATAGCTACATGTTTTGTTTATTGCTTTAAAAATCTTTCTTACTAGCCGCCTCCGGTAACCAGTTGGTTCGCCATCTTGTTCGGAGAGAATCCTGTTCCTCACCGGCTTCCTTGGCAATGAAATCTCTCAGAGAGATTCTGTATGGAATTCAAAATTAAGATGGTTACAAACAGAGGCGGCCCGAAGGTAAGGGTCCCCCCTGCGAACGTAAAAAGACTCCCCTTTTATGCTCTACTTAGTGTTTGAGTTCGAAATGACGCTCCTTCGAAGCCGGCGCCCCGATGCAATGCTTACCTTGCTTACCGTGTTTGGCCGCCCCTGGTTTCAATAATAAGATAGTTTAATGATAAAAACCTGCAAAAAGATACAAATTATTTTCGTCCTATATTAATTTTAAAGAGCTTCTAGATATATTGGCCATTATCAAGAAACGGAAAGGGGGGAAAAAGTAAGAAAATCTAAAACATTTTCAGATTTTAAATAGACATTAAAGTGCTATATATTAAAAACTTATCATAATCCATGCCTCTTCCCTATTTTCTTTCCTTATTCCATTAAGTTGGAAAGTGTATTATTCATGAGTGTGATTAAAGAAAATTAAAATTGATATTTCTAACATCTTTTTACTGGATGTAATACAATAGAAATAGAATGGGAAAAATATGCGCAGAAAATGCACAATTCGAACTGAATGAAAGTTTCAAAAACTTATTTTTAATTTGTTTGTTCGTGTAACCTGCATTTCGGATTTGTGTGCTTGGCCGGAAGTCCGATTATAAATCCACGTCAGAAGGAAAAACTTATTGAAGTGTATTCTTTATGCAGGCATAGCAAACGATAATTTGAATTTATTTATTAAAAACAGTGTATTCTGCGTTTGCGCCATATGTTGACTGTTCTGTAAAATAAAAACTCTTGTATTTTTTTTTCTATAAAATATAGTTTTTTTTCTGTATATTATAGAAACAGTGTTTTTTTGTGCAGTGAAAAGTAGTCTATATGTTAATCAGGATTTTAACTGTCTTTATTCTAAATTTCATCCAAATCTGTCGAACCGTTTCAGCGTGAAAGAGTAATAAACATACATACAAACATTGACATTTATAATATTAGTAGGATTGCTCTTCTCTTCTTGGCTTTCCATCGTCTTCGTAGGTTGCCTCCAACCATTTAACGTGATTTCCTCAGGAATGGGTACGAGGACCCCCAAGGGTACCGCGGATCACCTTTCAAGAACTTATGTTCAAATGCAGTGGTGCGCAAACTATTTTCATCTGCGACCCCCTGATTTGTGTAAAATTTGGTCGCGACCCCCTATTTTGAGTAAAATTTTGTCGCGACCCCTGGATAGATAGTAGACATTTTGTTTAATTGAAAACGAAGTTACATTGAAATTCTTTCTGGGAGTTGCTCTTACAGGGTGTTTTTAAAAGAGTGTCGTGACGTCATCGATTGGAATAACGCGTTTTTAAAACAGAGCACCAAACTTATAAACCACCATAAAAATGCTATAAAAGTTGTAACATCATAAAAATCAGTTAATGAATCAACACATAATTTTATAAAACAATAGTTTATTTATGCATATGGATATAAATATTTAAAAAAATACTTTAAAAAACTTTTACATCATAAAAAGTCAATGTGAAATATGTGCTTGCAAAGAGCTCATGATTGCTTCTATGTTCGGATCTGTATTGGAAATCGCAAGTCGTAAGTTATCCTCTGGTTCCAATCGAGATCGATGTTTTGTTTTAATGGAAAATAATTTTGAAGATCACTATGTATGATCACTATGCATGATCAATTTGCAGATCATTATGCATGATAACGTGGTTTTGAAGCCCCGTGATACAAGGGCGGCTCGAGCTGAATATTCGGAGGGGGCCATTGAACTTTTTAGCTGGGTATATACATTGTCCAAAATGCAAATTGAATGCATGAAGTCGTGAAGTATGCGAATCTAAGGTTACAAAACAAAACTTCGGAGGGGGCCATGGCCCCCATAGCCCCCTCACTGGAGCCTCCCTTGCCGTGATAGCGATCGCGAATATCGCGCTCGTAAAATAATAATTGTCAGTTTCTTCTCTTGTATTATTTCAGTTCTTTGAAATGAATAATTGTAGATTTTTCATAAATTTGAATCTCTTTGAATTTGGCGACCCCCAAAAATTTTCTCGCGACCCTCTCGGGGGTCGCGACCCACGGTTTGCGCACCGCTGTTCTAATGCATGCAAGGGCAGGGAAATCAATCGTACTTCTGCAACCACACTCAGAATTCTATACAGTAGAAAAGCAATTGCTTTGCTTTCACCATTTACTCATTTACCCATTAATTAAAACACCAACCATTTGCTTTCACCATTTCACAGTACAGAGGTTAAGGGTTTTTTTGGTTGCCTCGTGGAGTTAACCAGAAGATAGAACTGTGTTCATTAGCAGTGAACGCGGAGAAAAACAAATACTACTCTTATCTAGAGGGAATAGATGGTTATTTTCTTTGTCCCAAAACTAGAAGAATAGATCGCAGAGTTATAAGTGTAGATGATACAGACGAAATGGTCAAGAATTTCTAGTCCGTAGTATTCTAGCTAATCACAGAAGAATGGCTAGTTTGTTTAACGAGAAATTATCGTTCGATGCACTCATGCACTAGAGTTACCGTGTGTGAGTCTACCCTCTTGCGTATGCATCGATTTACATATATTTTCATCTGAGTACAAGCACCAGCTTATAGAGGAGAGATCTGAAAGTTAGGTAAATAGGGTTCAAAAGTGCCCTTCGGTATTTATAGGGAGTACATATATGACTCATAAATTGTAGTTCCACCAATTATTTTCTATATACCAGTGACATTTTTTGTTATACTGTACTGAAAACGAAAAACAAAAAAGGCAACGCAACAAACCCCTTCTGTGCCCAAAATCCCCTTGCATGCCACGCGCGCATCAGAAAAATTAATAACTGGCATTCCAGAGGTGAAACGACTACTAGAAGGGATGGGGAGGAAGCGGTCGCGCGACTAATTTAGCATTCAGGGACACCCTGGAACTCTCTCTCTCTCTCTGTCTTTTCATTACCAAGGGCCGTAAATGCTAATGCGTCAGATTTTCCAGCGTGTCCCCGCATCGCTCTCTCTCCCTCTCTGCAATTTGTGACACGGTTTTCCTCTTCGGACCTGGATGCTTTCCAAAAGCAGCCTTTATCAATCATAATTAGCCCGCGCGGTACATATCTGGGATCCTCGTATAAATGTATAGATATATTTATGTGTGTGTGTGTGTGTATTCATGGAGAGATGGACGCATTTTTGTGAAAAATCTATTTTTTGATTTCCATTTCTCTCTTGCGTGATGTATTGCGATCTCCCCATCCCCCTTCCCTGACTGATGCACCGACGTTTTGCCTCTCTTTCATCCCGATGCCAAATTTCTGAAGCCGCCATTTTTTTTTTATGTAATAAGAAAGGAAAGAAAAAGATTTTATCAGCGGTTTTTTTTTTTAAATTAAATATATTTCTTGTTTAAATATATAAATGGAATATAGGGATGTCTGACATTCCTTTTTTAACAGATCCTAGTGTTTTACAAGAATAGACAAGTGGAAGGATTTTTTAAAAACATGGCTGTTCCTATGTTCCACAAAATGCATTTGAAAATGATTGTTTTTTTTTTTTTTTTTTTTTTTTTTTTTTTAAAGTTGGCTTGATAGCTGGTGATCTAGTGATGTGCCATTCGAATGATTGTCAGAATCGAATTAATCGATTTCGAATAGTATCAATAATCGATTAGTGAATATTCCACATTCGAATAATTCACGATTAATCGTGGATTATCTCACTTTTCGAATAGTATTCACGATTAATCGCGATTAATCGTTTCATAATTGGAATAGTATTCCGGAATGAAATATGAGATGACTAATCGCGATTAATCGTGACTACTATTCGAATAGTGAAAAGATTAATCTTGACTAAACTATTCGAACAGTGAAATCTTGAAAATTCGAATACCATTCGCGAATAATCGCGGTTAATCGTTTCGCATTTCGAGTTGTATTCATCATTAATCGCCATTCATTGATTCACTCGAAATGTATCTATCATACTCGAATGCTGTGTGCTGAGCGTTCGACTGAATTTTTCGAAATCGATTGATTCGAATGTATTTAATAGTCGATTTATCGGAATAGTTTCATTTTATCATACCCATCACTAGCTGGAGCATCATAAATATTATGCCTATTCACATAATAACACATGTAATGCTGTTAAAACTCTGGTTTCCATAAAAGATTTCCCTTGTATGATGTGTTGGTATTTCATTTCGTGACATTTCACCTTTTCCGAAACCAAATTTCTAAAATCGCATTTTTGATTCTACGTTCACTAATCCCGTGGTAGTTTCAACAAAATAAATTATCTGGCCTTTTTTTTAATAGTTAGGACTAGTTTATAAAAGAGATAATACTCGAGTTACACAAAATGTACAGTAACGTACAGTAGGGGGGCGGGATGTTCTATACACCAGAAAATGGCTTTGAGTTCATTAGAGTTTTTTATGCATCATGAATTTAATATTTTAATATGAGTTTAGCGGGAATTTAAAGCTGTGTGTTAAAATTTGTCAACGCATGAAAATATTGTAAATACTGTTTGAGTATGATCGTCGTTATAAATAAGCACTTAAAATATTTTCTTCTTTTCGATGGCTACACCAGCAGTTACCGAGTGAGGTGTTGCGCCATCTATATACAACAACGGCGTTACCCCACTTGCTAAGGTAAGTGTCCCCTCCTAAAGATTTAACTTCGTGGTATCTTTCTGGGAAAAAGGCCTTACCGTTATTGTACCGAGCTAAAAGAAATACCAGCAATGCAAACTCAAAAACGTGAAGAAAATAAAACATAATTACTGCCTTTATTTCTCTCAAAGAAAGAGGAAATATTAAGCGAAAAGAAAGAAGAAAATAAAAACCTGGCTTTTCTTCTGGCTTCATCCTCATCACTCCCATAGCAGCACTAACCTAGATCTTATTTTTTCTTCCTCTTTGCCAAGAGAGAAGAAAATCGATCCGCCTCCTACACTACCTCACGTATCCAATAAAACAACAAAAGTATAGGAGTAAAAGTAGTGGACAAGAAATACTACTCCCGTACTAGTGTAGTCAATAATTTGCATCCGCTGCCACGTGAACTGCTCCAGGGCGTACGTCGATTACTGTAATCACGTAAATGTAATCTGTTGAAATAATACATATAAAGGTAAATGCGGGTAGTCCTAGGATTATGCAGAATCCCTGCAGCCATTCGGTCGATGTCTGTTTGGATAATTATTCATCAAATTAGTCAGCTGTTTTTTAAGTTATTTAGGGACGATTTGTTGTGGATTTTCGAAGAGGACACACCATATCGGTTGCCAGATCCACTTATGCCTTTTTTTAAATTAGAAAAAGACGACCTGAAGCGAATTTTTTAGTGGGCAGGAGTAGCCAGAAGCACTTTTTTTCGGAATACATTTATTACTATAATCACGTAGATTTAATCCTTTGAATACATATAAGGTAAATGCTAGTAGTCCTAAGATTATGTAGAATACCTGGTGTCATTGGTCGATGTATGTTTGGCTGAATATTTATAAAATTAACCAGGTTTTTTAGCTTATAAAAGGACTATTTGCAGTGATTTTTGAAGAGACAATCCATATCAGTTGCCAGATCCACCGATGTGTTTTTAGATTAGAAAAGGAGACCTGAAGCGAATTTTTGAGTGGACCAGACGCGCTGTTTCTCCAGAGTATGTCGATTACTGTAATCATGTAAATGTAATCCGTTGAAGTAATTCATCTAAGGTAAATGCGAGTAGTCCTAGGATTATGTAGAATACCTGGTGCCATTTGGTCGATATATGTTTGGCTGAATATTTATAAAATTATCCAGGATTTTTAGGTTATGAAAGGACTATTTGCAGTGATTTTTGAAGAGACAATCCATATCAGTTGCCAGATCCACCGATGTGTTTTTAGATTAGAAAAAGAGACCTGAAGCGAATTTTTGAGTGGACCAGACGCGCTGTTTCTCCAGAGTATGTCGATTACTGTAATCATGTAAATGTAATCCGTTGAAGTAATTCATCTAAGGTAAATGCGAGTAGTCCTAGGATTATGTAGAATACCTGGTGCCATTTGGTCGATGTATGTTTGGCTGAATATTTATAAAATTATCCAGGATTTTTAGGTTACAAAAGGACTATTTGCAGTGATTTTTGAGGAGATAATCCATATCATTTGCCAGATCCACTGATGTGTTTTTAGATTAGAAAAGGAGTCCTGAAGTGAATTTTTGAGTGGACAGCAGTGACCATACGCACTGTTTTTCCGGAGTATGTCGATTACTGTAATCACGTAAATGTAATCCGTTGAAATAATTCATCTAAGGTAAATGCTGGTAGTCCTAGGATTATGTAGAATACCTGGTGCCATTTTGTCGATGTATGTTTGGCTGAATATTTATCAAATTAACCATTTTTTTAGGTTATTACAGGACTGTTTGACGTGATTTTTTAAGAGATAATCCATATCGGTTGCCAGATCCACTGATATGTTTTTAGATTAGAAAAGGACGACCTGGAGCGAATTTTTGATTGGGCAGCAATGACCTGACGCACTGTTTTTCGGAGTACGTCACTTACTGTAATCACGCAAATTTAATCCGTTGAATACGTGTAAGATAAATGCTAGTGATCCTATTATTGTGTACAAAACCTGGTGCCATTTAGTCGATGTACGTTTGGCTGAATATTTATCAAATTAACCATTTTTTTTGGGTTATTAAAGTACCATTTGTGGCTGATTTTTTAGGAGACAATCCATATTGGTTGACAGATCCACCGATGTTTTTTTAGATTAGAAAAAAACGACCTGAAGACAATTTTTGAGTATTCAGCAGTGACCAGATGCACTGTTTTTCGGAGTACGTCGATTATTGTAATCACGTAAATGTAATCCGTTGAAATAATACATATAAAGGTAAATGCGGGTAGTCCTAGGATTATGCAGAATCTTTGGTGCCATTTGGTCGATGTATGTTTGGCTGAATATTTATGAAAGTAGTCAGTTATTTTTAGGTACTTCAAGGACGATTTGACGTAGATTAGAAAAGGACGACCGGAAGCGAATTTTTGAGTGGACAGCAGTGACCAGACGTACTGTTTTTTAAGTACGCCAATTACTGTAATCACGTAAATTCAATCCGTTGTATACATACAAGGCAAATGCTAGTAGTCCTAGGATTATGTAGAATGCCTGGGGCCATTTGGTCGATGTATGTTTGGCTGAATATTTATCAAATTAACCAGTTTTTTTAGGTTATTAAAAGACCATTTGTGGCTGATTTTTAAAGAGACAATCCATATCGGTTTCCAGATCCTCCGATGTCTTTTTAGATTAGAAAAAGACGACCTGAAGCGAATTTTTAGGTGGGCAGCAGTGACCAAACGCACTGTTTTTCGGCGTACATAGATTACTGTAATCACGCTGATGTAAACCATTGAAAATATATATAAGGTTAATGGGTGTAGTTCTAGGATTATACAGAATTTCTGAAGCTATTTCCTCGATGTTTGTTTTTTGGTTGAATATTTATGAAAGTTGACAGTTATTTTTAGGTTATTAAAGGACCATTTGTGGCTGATTTTTGGGGAGACAATCCATATTGGTTGCCAGATCCACCGATGTCTTTTTAGATAGGAAAAGATGATCTGGAGCGAATTTTTGAGTGGGCAGCAGTGACCGGACGTACTTATTTTCGGAGTACATCGATTACTGTAATCACGCAAATGTAATCCGTTGAGACAATACATATAAGGTAAATGCGGGTAGTCCTAGGATTATGCAGAATCCTTGGCGCAATTTGGTTGATATATGTTTGGCTGAATATTTATAAAATTAATCAGTTATTTTTAGGTTATGAAACGACCGTATTTATGGCTGATTTTTAAAGAGACAATCCATATCGGTTGCCAGATCCTCCGATGTCTTTTTAGATTGGAAAAAAACGATCTGGAGCGAATTTTTAAGTGGGCAGCAGTGATATGATGCACTGTTTTTCCGGAGTACATCGATTACTGTAATCACGCAAATGTAATCCGTTGAAATAATACATATAAGATAAATGCGGGTAGTCCTAGGATTATGCAGAATTTCTGGCATCATTCGGTCAATGTATGTCTGGATGAATCTTTATCAAACTAACCAGCTATTTTTTAAGTTTTTAAAGGACTATGTGTAGTTGATTTTCTAGCAGCACACACCATATCGGTTGTCAGATCCACTGATGGCTTTTTTAAATTAGAAAAAGACGACCTGAAGCTAATTTTTGTGTGGTCAACAGTGACTAGACGCACTGTTTTTACGAAGTACATCGACTACTGAAATCGCCCAAATGCAAACCATTGAAAATATATATAAAATTAATGCGTGTAGTCTTAGGATTATGCAGAATTTCTGGAGCCATTTGCTCGATGTATGTTTGGCTGAATATTTATCGAAGTTGTCAGTTATTTTTAGGTTATTAAAGGACCGTTTGTAGCTGATTTTCGTGGAGGCCACTGCATATCGGTTGTCAGATCCATGATGTCCTTCTTAAGATTAGATAAGGACTACCGGAGGCGAATTAGTGGCCTCAAGCGGAAACGAAGTGGCCACTAATTCCAAGTGGCCATTAATTCGAAGTGACCGGCAGCGAATTAGTGGCCCCAATTTCACTGGGTCTCAACCAGCAGCATATACCAGACACACTGTTTTTTATTTAGTTTGTATTCCGAAAACGGCAGCAGTTTGTTCGTCCTCTACTGTTGGGAATGGGGGGGGGGGGCATCGAAAACCTTCTTCAGCGGTCCATTGATAGCCTAAACATTTCCCCGTTAATTTGATAAATATTATTAGTTGTCAGATTGACCAAATTACGTCGGTGAAAATGGAATAAAATGAATGTATGTAATGTAGTATAATCACCCAAAAACACTGACCCATATACAATAAATTACACAGTTCTAAATAAACTTATTACACAGTATAAATTACACAGAGCTATATACAATAAATTACACAGTTATGTAAAAAAAAAAGGTATAAAAGTTTTAAAAAGTTATGAATTGTACATTTTTCACTTCTTAGGAGCAATAGTTTATATTACATGAAATCGACAGGGGAAAATTGATTTGGATTCGAGTACTTTTTTCCCCCCCAGAGGATGTAGATCACCTGCACATCCGTGTGGGTCAGGGTGTAAAGGCCTATGGATTGAATGCAGCTCACCTGCACAGTTGTGCAGGTATGAGTGTGGTAAAGGGGTATGTAGTTAAATCCGTTCCCACATTCCAAATTAACCCCCGGTACGCGGACGGAAGAAGGTTCGTCCCGATCTGCAGGAAAATGTTTCCAACATGGCCACACACGTTCCCCGAATTCTGACCGCTTTTCCCGAAAACCGGCTTCCATGCACCGGCACAAAAGCTTACGCGCACTTCAAGCCTTCATCATTGATCCACATTACCCTAGCAACAATTGATTTTTCCTCCCGAGTCCGGGAAGGCGCATGTATTGGTGCATGCGTGCGTGCGTCAGTGTGTGTGTGCCCGCTATGGGACTCCTGCCGGACTATTTTAAAATCCTTCTCCTCCTACTCCTCTCTTTCCCCTTGACGTTTTCATCCCCCCCCACTATCCGGTGCTTTTTTTTTAATATTTTTTAAATACATACATCTATCCGGAAACTGCCGTGTCGGAGGGTGGGTTGGTTGGTGGTTTGTGTAGCCCTGTGGTGTTGTGTATTGCTCTGGTGAAAGATGTATGATTCTATAAATAGAACGGCGTTATAGATGACGAGTGATTTATGCTGTATGAAAAGTGGTCTTTTTATATATATATATATATTTTCATCGCGAATTGTATGGCTTTCTTAAAGCCGTGCCCGTGCCGTTTATTTATTTTCTCTTTGGTCCCCCTTTTCTATATGGAAAAAGCATTCCGTACTATTATAGTTTTGTTCAGAAAAAGACGAGCCAGCATTTCTGGTGAACATGAAAATCAATTTATTTAAATGTGTTGATTGTCAATTTTATTTATTTTTTGGCTGAGGGCCGTATCAATGACACGAGGATCTCTTTTCCTAGGATTTTTACAATTTTTTAACACTTTCCTACAAAGTGTTAAAAAATTTCCGAAATCGTTAAATCGAAAAGCGTTTTAGATTTCGGTTTGCCTGTCTGTCGGCGTAGCCAGGGGGTGGGAGATATCGGGATATATCCCCCCCCCAAAATTTTTGGATTAGTGATGAAATTCCGTCTATTTATACTACACATATAAGTTCATATTCCCCCCCCGAAAAATTTTACAGGCGCATATCACCCCCCCCCCCGAAATTTTTGGATTAGTGATGAAATTCCCTCTATTTATACACATATAAGTTCATATCCCCCCCCCCCCGAAAAATTTTCCTGGCTACGCGCCTGTGTCTGTCCGTCCGTTCTCTAACTGCTGTAAATATGCATAGATTACGATGAAATTTATATATGTTACTCCTATGTACCGTACCGTATCCTACTGAAAATGGTGTTTGTAGCAATATTTTGTTTTACAGGAATATCCGTTAAAATTCTAATCCATAACGTTCAATGGGATGCAGATCGTGACGTCATATTTCTCGATCTATCTCGTGACTTCTTTTTCTAATTGAGATACATCCGAATTTCCACTACTTTCAAAACTTTTCTTTCGATCGCCAAAATCTCCAAATTTCTCCGAAAGGTCAATCGTTTGTCGCCAAGTTTGTCACTCCTTTCTTTTGCAGGGATGCCTGTACAACTCTCTTTCCCGCAAACACACATAAATGCGGCAAACAATATTGCAACTTTGTAACGGTAGTTTGGAGACATTCATCTATTTTATGCAAAACAAAATCGATATTGTTAAAAATAATGCTCTTCGTTGAAAATACCGTATGCAATGTTTGTAGCGCTTTTACTGTAGCACTCAAAAGATATCCTAGACCTTTTTGATCTAAGGCATTTTAACACAATACCCTAAACATTCATAACAGCGTATTCTCCATCTATAGGTTTTTTTACAGGAACTCGCAAAATTACAGTAATAGTGATGCAGCTTTTTTCTTTGAGGTTATGTTCAAAATCTATTTGAATTTTTCGCAAATAATAATTCGCAAATGACGCAGCTGGCTATGCCCACAGCCAGCTGCGTAAAAAAAGGGTCTCTAGATCTGTGGCACGCGATGAACGTTTCGATCGTCGCCATTTTGCTGGCAGTTAAGTCGAGCGATGGCAACGGCTGCCCTTTTTTCAGCATTGGGCAATCTATCCGGCTGTTCTCGCATTCTTCCATTTTTCATCCGATATCACTGCTGTTAAAAATAATCGTGATAATTTTTTGACGGGAAATGACGTGCTAAAAAGTAAAGGATTCTCGTGGAGCTATGTCACCCGCAGCTATTTTTATAGAAAGCAAATCTATTCTTCGTGACTGGCAACAGTCAAAACGTCACCGTTTGGTGTTCCCAGAGCGGGAACACTGACCGTTAAAGGGCTAAGTGATTATTAACAGCTACATGAAGCAGGGACGTACCCAGAAAAAAAATTCGGGGTGGGTCCAAAAATTTCGGAGGGGGTCCAAACGGTGAAAAAGGCAGAATTTTATGCAAAAAAACTTCATAATTATTATTTTGTTTAGAAAAACTGAAATTTCGGAGGGGGTCCGGACCCCTTGGACCACCCCCCTGGGTACGTCCTTGACATGAAGACGACATTTGAGACTCCGCATTGCTGTGGGATTCCGAACCGTCTTGGTGTAACCTACAAGAGATGAGACGGGCTCAGCCCGAGCCCGAAAGCCCGGGCCCGACTCGGGCTCGGGCTCTGTAATTCACGATTGCGTTCGGGCTCGGGCGGGCTCGGGCTCGTGAAAAGTTTCTTCTTTGTTGAACATACTCCTTGAAACAGATTTTAAAAAGTGATTCATGGGATAAATAGACGTACTTATTTGAAAAAATAGCGGCACGGGGGACTAGGAGGTGTGTGAAGCTCCAAAATTTATTGTATCCTCTTAATGTAGTAGTTAATTTTATTTGTCTTTAGCTGAAATTTCGGGCTCGGGCGGGATCGGGCTCCAACTTTAATAATATTGCTCGGGCTCGGGCGGGCTCGGATTAAAAGTCTTCGGGCTCGGGCGGGCTCGGGCTTCAAAAAATGAGCCCGAACTCATCTCTATAACCTACCCCTCCCAAAAGTTTTGTAAAACTAATTTCGAATCACCCTCTACATCCTCACGATGCTGATTACAAGCACTTTTCTACTGTTATTTTATAATGTTTATTTACCCTTCATTTTTTTTTTTTCTTCTCTCTCTTTACTACTGATATTAAACACCGGTTGTGTTCATGGTCGCTTTTTTTTATAATTTCCCAGTTCAGCCGTGCTAAAAGCGTGTGGTTTATCTTACACGTTCACGGCTTTGGAGCAAATAAATAAACACTTAAATGAAGTGCAGAAGTGTGATAGCTGGTTTTTTTTTTTCTCTCCTTTTTTTTTTTTTATCGGCGCTTCCTGGAACTGATGAAAAATAATTCTCTCGGTTTTATCTGATCCGTGTAAATATATGTATCGCCCGTAAATTTATCGAATATATCTTAAGTAGAGAAAGGACGACTTCAGTTTGGAGGAAAAGGCCCATGTGTTCCTGTAGCTAAGGGAGGGAAGAAGCGCTTTCAACACGTGTAAGTATGTTCATTTGCTAAAAAAATATCTGAAGTGACTCCACTCGATTTTACGAACACTTACGATTAAGATCATTACCAAGCATTTAAATAAATTTTAATCGATGAATAATTCAGCAATAATTCTTAGTTTTTTTCAATTTGACCTCAATCGAATGTACCGTTTAAACGCCAGCGCACTTTCAAGAATTTCCCCCCATAAATCATAGTGTAAAAGAAATCTTTTTCGTAGCTCTGTAGAAAAACTATAGACACCAAAGACAAGTCCTATAGACACCAAAATCAATACCGGTCTTGCGACGGTGGTATATACCCAATTGGAGCAGAATGGAATGCCCCGTTTAGGAGCTATCGTGTTAGCTCACATACACACAGACACACACACACATGCCCACACACATACATCTCGTAAAAATAGCATAAATGAATTCAGAAGACCTCAAAACGTGTCAATACACCAAAATCTCGAAGTCGAATTTTTTCATGATTATAATACTTTCCTTACATGGTACATGTTCGGAAAGTAAAAAGAAAGGATTAAGAGTTAATGATGCTTCTAATTCGATGTTTTATCGCCTACTAAAGTTTTTTATTACATTTTAATACTTTATGAAATTGTTATTTTTAACAGTCAAAACAATATTAAAAAATATTCAAAATCTTCGAAAAGATTTAATTTAAATAAATACTTAACCTGTAGATATTTTATTGATTGAATAAATATTTGCCTGTATAATGTCTTGTTGTAACAACGGGATTCTGATTCTCGTAAATATTATAATTCACTATAGCCAAACATTTTGTTTAATTATTTTGTTAAACCAAACATTTTGTTTGGCAGCAGGTGGCGCTGTAATCTAAAATCATAAAATGCTATGTTTTCAAGATACCCATCATTTGCTATAATAATGTTTTGGCGTACACTCTTTCAAAAAAGTATTCAAGAATAAGCTAAGGTGAGCAGACGTTCCCAATTTCAGTATTTTTTGCAATTTGTCCCCAAAATGTAACAAAGCAACTGGGGACAATTTTTAATTATTACATTGTCTTTTAATTTGATTACTGTTAATTATTTCATTAATTACAAAATGTTCCCAATTTTATGTTCAAAAATCGAGTCATTTTAGCGTAATTACCTACACCGGTTTCACAAATAAAATACGGATCTTGATAAAATATTAATCATGTAGTATACATAAGAACAACTTTTTGCATGTCTTTCGAGTTATGTGTTTTTCGTTGGTTAACTAATAAGAAAATAAAAATAGGAAATATAGCCTTTACGCAAATACTTTTTGAGAGGGCGTAGTGATATTATTTCGTGAAAATGTGCGGGATCTAAAAGTGTACTCATTTAGTTCCCTAAACATTATGAGTTGTGAAAGTGTATTTAATTTTTCAGGTGTTCCATTAGATGACCAAATTTTTAAACTAAGAACTTGGGACAAATCAGCATGGTGTCCCCAATTGTGAAACAAAAATTGGGGAGGTTTTATAAATTCAATGTTTTTCTCAAATAGGGATGAACGCGAGACGAAAAATATGCGTCTCGCGTCTCGCAAAATAGCCTAAAAGCTTGTCTCGTCTCGCAAAAATCCCTATATCGTAATGTTAAAAATGTGTGTTTCGTCTCGCAAAAAAGCTGTAAATCTCTGTCTCGTCTCGCAAAAAAGTCGTCTCGCGTCCATCCCTATTCTCAAATAAGTTTCTATTGATTCCTTAAAGCACTATTAACATTCATAAAAAGAAGGAAACTGAGTAGATTTTAAAAAAATGG
>JAWZYV010013209.1:0-115971 GCA_038373885.1 Cheiracanthium punctorium | reverse complement strand
GCGAATATCTCTACTCTTTTTTCAACTGTGGATCAGAGATGTCAAACCGCAAGTGAGATCGACATCATTTGGATGTCAAGAGCTTAACATTAGAATTACCGAGGCGGGTCAACTGTGAACCAGGACGTGATTATTTTGCTCATGTCATAGATGCATTACAAAATTAGACTTTCGAATTTTTTGACTTTTCCTAAATATTCAGTACATTGTCCTAACTGGAATTTAGTAGAATTTCAGTGAATATTTTTTTTTTATTTACGTGTCTGCATACCTAGAACTACCATGGAAGGTCATAGCTAACAGAGGACAAATAATTGGATTTTCTTTTATTTCAAACAGAATTTCAACTCTGTGCTTTTCAGTTTAGGCTCAGCTAATGTACGGTAATATTGCACTTGATTTCTAAAATTGGGTGTAAGCGGGAAGAGGTCGTGTCCACACATCTGTCGTGCACCTGCTAGATAAGTGTGCGAGCTTTTGTGATTACAAACTATTTTATCTATTTACTGGAATGTCAGAGAATGTTCTTATCTCTGTTCTACACTAAAAAATAAGTGAAAAGTATACTTTCCCTGTGATAAAGTGAACGGAGAGAACAAAAAAGCATCCGTAGCACTCGTGTTTTGGACGCGTCAAAATGGGACCAACCAGTAGAGGGCTTTCAAATGAAAACATTTTGAAGTTGCTAAATGAACTCTCAGAAAATGATTCTTGCAACGAAAATGCATCTGATGAAAATTTTGTTCAAAATGACGAAAGAAAGGCCGAGGAAAATATTTATGTAATCTCATCGTCCGAATCTAGTTCTTGTGACAGTCAGTTGAATGGAGATATTCGAAGTAAATACGGTTCAAGAATTAAAAAAACAACAGTTACTCGTAAAAATGTCGAGAAAAAAAGACAAAATAAAGGAAATCAATCACCCCCTTCATAGTGATTTGGAAGAAGCAAAAGACGGAATTTTATGGAAAATACATCCTCAGTGTCCATCTTCTTGTGGTTGTCGACTTATGCAAAATATTCTAAAGGAAAATCTGGGAAAATATTGCGGATGACAGTCCAATAACTTCCTGGGGACTTTTCATAAATGATAAAATTTTGAATATCAGAAAGAAATGTACAGAAGCAAGATCAAAACTAAATAATGAAACCTGGAGCATTTCTCTTGATGAACTTGGATGCCTTTATTGCAATCTTGTACGTTCGTGGAGCTTTAGCTAAATTTTATGAATATTAAATTAAAAATTATTGTATTTATCACGAATTACTTTATTTTCTGTCAGTACATATACATTTTAAGAATTATATGGCTGAAGTCCATGGGTCAGCCATAACCCACCCCGGTATTTCTAGGTATGCAAGAAAAGTGGTAATTCTAGTGATAAAAATTAATTCTGTACATAATGGAATTAAGAGAATGGGCCGTTAAATCATGCCGCACACGGAATAATTCAACAAAATCTTAGATTTTCGATTAACTGAGGGATAGTCTTTGATTAAAAATTAAGGTTATGTATCTTTTGCGAAGCTAAATCATAAATGTGGTTAAAAATCTCAAAACGTCACTGGTTTGTCTGGTAAAATGCCTAACGTCACTGGATCAGCTAGGGGTTCACGTGTAGAACACCCATGCAGGTACGAGTCATATGAAAGATTTGTTGTCACACAAGGGAAGAAATTAAAATGCAAAACAGATACAATAGCTTCAAAAATCCGAACATTTTTTAAAATGACATTAATTCACTTCTTATTTCTATGTACATTCATTTTAGAATGCACATTGAAATTTCATTTATAATTTCTATGTACATTCATTCATTTTGTCATTTATATTGTGATGACAAATATAAATGACAAAATATTTCATTTATATGTACTTTCACTTTACGAGTCCTAGAACTCTAAAAATCACTTTAATTTCCATTTTGTTGTAAAAAGAGAAAATTAAGCTGCAATAAATAATTCAGCTTCTATGGTAACTACTATTTTGCTAAAAATAGAATATCAAATTAATCATTTATTAACTGACTTCATTTTAAGTAGAAAAAGTATTGACTTTACTTTCTAATAACAAAAAAAAAAAAAAAAAAAAAAAAAAAAAAAAAAAAAAAAAAAAAAAAATGTTGTCTTTTTTTTTATTCTTAAAATTTAGAATTATGAACTCTTATCTTAAGTAAATAATCATAGATTTTTAAATGTCATAGGAGAATGAAAAATGAACTAAATTGAACCTTATATTTTATTTATTTATTTATTTGGAAAGGGAAGTCCTTTAAAATTTTTAGTTTTTTTGACACATTTCACTGTTTTTCTGAAGGTAAATGTGTTGATTACGTCAAAATAAACTCATTTAAATAAATATATCCAAAGCGTTATCGCTAATTGTGTATTGAACTTGGACGAGTTTTTGCAGTCTTATTTTTTTTTTTAAACTCTTAAAACAGGTTTGCTCAGCTAGATTACATCCATAACTCTATGATCTTCCTGAAACTCTAGGAAAAATAAAAGTTTGAGTGAACTTCGTCTAAGATAAAATCAACGCAGATGGGCGAATAGCCTTACACTTGTTTGCAGCTCTCAAACACACTAGTGTTGGGTTGGAAAAAACAGAAAAATGGGGCCTATGTGAGGCACTTTAATCAATTTTGAACTGGGGCAAAGAGGCGGTTCAAATGAGGTGGTACAAACGGTGAGGCGGCAATGCAAATGAAGTGGTTCAAATGTGTGAGGTGATGAGGGAAAGAGGCATCCGTACAAAAACTTCGAATGTCTGAGGTGGCGAGGGAAAGAGGTATGCATACAAAAACTTTGAAATTGTGAGGTAGGAGGGAATGAGGATTTGTCATGTCTGATTCGTTTCCTTAGAGAGCGGCGGATGGCAGAGGGAGGCATGAATATTTTCGAGAAGTTCTTTTGTTTGAGGATTTCTGTTGAATTTTGTCAGTTTACGTTTTTCTACAGATTAATAGCCATGGTATCAGGATATCTTTTCAGTATGGGGATTGATGATTGAAAATAAGTAATAATCAGAATACGCCTTATCATTATGCCTTAAATACTAGAAAAATTTAGTAAACGTTCCGTAAAAAGATATCTATAAGTATTTGTAGTAGGGCGCGGAAATGTAGACACTTGTAAGGAAAAAAAAATGACGCTTCTCCAGGCCCATAGTTAAACGTTTTTATTAAAAAAAAAAAAGAGGCGAAAAATTCAAATATACCTATACACATTTACACAACGGAAAAGAAATACAAAATACCAAGAATATCATTAACCAGAAAGATCAATTATACCAAACATATCGATCATGAAACAATTTCCACCCAATATTTTTGTATTTAAATCTGACGAGATTTTACTTTAGTGGCTAAGGGAAAGCTGCATGACGATTATCGACTGGGGAGATATGCCTTGGCCGGTGGATTCATTTGTTTCTAACGCGTAGTCTCGTTGCATTTGGAGAAAACAGCCCAAAACTCCAAATCGTTAGATCGACAGCCGCACGGTAGGACAGGCAGTGGTGACGCCAATCCAACGGTGGGTTCACCACCACTGAAGGACAAAAGGGTCCGAAGGAGGACGAAAGCCCCCCCCCCCCCAAAGAGAAATTGGATGAAAAAATAAATAAATCAGTTTAAAAACTCTTAACCTTGAAAATATATATTTTTAAATTTTGTAACCTTGTACCTTTGCATCCACTATTTCCAAGTTATAAGCAGTGGTCTAATTAAAGGACACTGATATGGTAATAATATAATAGTATAAGTAATAATAATCGGTAATATGGCGTGAATATCTATTCATTTTGTCCAACACAGAACAAACAGAAACCTTATGTCTTATATAAGACAGAAGCAAACATTCCCATTCCCCCTTTCTTTAAAAGTACTATAATCATCATGCTTAAAAACAGATACACAATCATGTTACTAGGTTGGTTAAAGCATACTTATATTTTCGTTGCGGTGATAACAAAAAAGGTACAACAAAGTGCAGTCGTATTTTTATTGAAATTTAATTACTTTTAAAAGTATAGTAGTAGGAAGTCACTATTTAGAAATGCTTCCGACATAAGAAATGGCCTTCGAGATGGCGGGGACTTTGACTTTAGCTCGTCACTGTAATCTGCTAGAATGGAAATGTTCTGCATTTTATTAACTCGACAACCAATGTTAAAGTGGGTTCCGAACACACACGGCACTCCCCCCGAATCTTCCATACCCATACCGCCTTATTTCTTTGATTGGAATGTAAACGTATCGCTTTCGTTTCAGATGTGTTTTATAAATAAAAATACAGTAATACCGAACTTACGCGATAGGGGGATGACCAATAATCACGTAAGTTGTGGTATAATTTCGCTTATGCATATGCATTTACAAATTATTTTTAATTGAGGCTGGAGAAAAAGAAACTAAAATAGTAAGGAAACGAGACCAAGGAACACATTGATTTAGGGAAAAAAATGTTTAATAAAATCTTAGCGATAACATATATATATATATATATCGTTATGTTTTTAAAGTCGTAAATCGAAGCTATTTTGGAAATAAACAAAAGGCGAATCGATAAGATTGGAAAATAGAGCTGTTTCACCTACGCCGTTATCACCACGTCACACCTTAGCAACCAACTTTATTTGGCCAAACATTCGTCCATTTGAGAATGGTCATTGGCCGAAAACGTGGCTTTGTATCCCTAAATATCCGAGTTGACCTAAAAAATTTTTTAGTGACGTCACGTGAAAATACTCTATCGCCTAAGTGTTCACGTAAGTTGAGGCATTACTCTATACTACAAAAGTAAATTTTAATATTTCAAAGTTCGTGTAAAATTTGAATTGTTACTTATCATAAAACTTTTCTCGACGAATTAATCGGACGTTCCCGACAGGAGGCCCCGTGCCCCCCCCGGAACCCTCGCCTGTTGCAAGCCTTGGATACGCCACTGCCTGAAAACCTTTATTATTGTATAATGCGTTAACTCATTTAGTACAACTGAATGCATACATTTGTTTTGTGTTTCTTTTCTTTCTTTCTAAAGGTTTATTTTACTTTATTTTGAATGGTTCGTCTATGAGAATTACTATAAAGCGACCAAAGTAAAAGTAAAAAAAAAAAAAAAAAAAAAAAAAGTCATGCAATTTATCTCTCCCTAATCGTAAATCAGTTCGCATTATTTCATCCAAAATCTAACGCGTCATCGATGCTCCGCATTTTTTCCTCTCTCTTACCTTTTAAAGCTGAACTCCGACAAAATTTCAGCTACCTCAAACCTGCTTATCATCCTTCTAATGCACATCGCCTCTTCTTCTCCCCACAGGACATAATTTTTCCCAGAAGATTTCGAACCACCTTAAAAAGTTGAACCACGACAAAATTTTGAACCTCCTCAGAATTTTTGAATCAGTTCAAATCGGCAAAACGAGGCACTGCCTCTTTTTTCTGATTGAATAGGACAATTGAATTGCTTCTTGTGTGAGAAGCTCAACACTAGACCTTTTGTCCGCGTTTATATGAAATTCATGTTTGATGTCTTCTATAAAGCACTGAAAAAGGAAGGCCTGACACACCTCGGCGAAGGATTACTTTACCCACCCATTTTCCAACAGCAGTGTTTATTTTTATTTTTATTTTTTTAATTTTTATTTTTACCAATTACTACAATTACACAACAGCACTGTTTATGGTAAAATCCAATGAACGATTGAGATCATACGGGACTTCCACGTTTCCGTATAAAAATAATACGCATCTGACACAATCACACGATATGCAAAAATGAAGAAATGGATCGACAGATTATTTTCGATCAACAGGCGATTTTCAGTTAAAATACTGAAAATCGGCTAGAGGCCTAAAACTTTTACAAGCAGATTGTACAGCGTGTTTCAGAAAGGACAAGAACCCTCGATTTTGAAAAAACGTAGCTGCGAAACTGTGAGGGACGGACAGTTGAAGCAAGTGACATGGTGGACAACCAGGTCAGGAATTTGTTATTCTATGATTTAGAGAAACAGTTGCAATATTGAGTAATAGGTGGCGGCACAAGCACATGAAGCTTTAAACAGTATTCAGAAGTACAGAAAGCTCATTCGTCGGTCTATTTCACTGCTGACATGCGTAAGGGAAAGTTCTTGTAGGAATATTTCAGTGATCGAGTCATTGCTCTAAATTATTCCAGAGTGAAAGCCAATGGTATGGAATAGCCTCTATGATCGCCGGTTCTCAATCCATGTGACTTTTCTTTTTTTGCAAACTAGAGTAAAACAAAGTTTGAGCTTGTAAAAGCAAACGAATTATCTCTTTTGCACCAAGCCTCCGTTTGTGCAATAGCGGTTCTTCGACAGCGCCAACCGGGTTGCCGAAATCAATAGCGAATGGGTCTTCAGTCGCTAGCAGCTACAAAAGCGTGCGCGGATGCACCAAACTTCGAATAATCCGCACCGAACCGAGTAAACCAAACTCGCAACAAAGTACTTTGGTTCATACAGCCCTAAGTGTTATAGTCCATTGTCTCTTGTATGAACCAGTGTAGAATTCATAATCATCCTTGCACGTTTCGGGACAGCAAATTGTAGATTTCTCTGTCTTACATATACTTGTTTTGTCTTTCTGGTTCTCACTGTTTAGCAGTTATCTCATTTCCAAGTTGGTGAGTCCTTTCTGAAACACCTTGCATTTTGGGTTTTATTTAAAGCCCATTATTTTCAAATCTCAAAGAAGCAGATATAGGTGTAAGCAATATTTTTTCACAAATAGTGCAAATAATATTTTTTTCACAAATAAGGCGATTTCATTTTTTAATAGTTTTTACGGTGCTACATTTCTCATATAATGTACAGGAGCATGTAAACTCCCCGTGTGATCAACAAGTAGCCAGTTAGAAGTAAATGAAATAAGATTTACTAAACTAACTTCCATGCAACCGAAGTCAAATTGTAACTGCCATAAGTAGAGGTAATTTTATGCGTGGAGTAATACTTTGCCCGGAAACGGAGAAAAAAACAGATAAAATTATTCGCATTTCAACCTAAGTGCTCAAAGTTTGCTTAGTTACCAGTTACTCTGCTAGAATGTACAACTAGTGAAGCAAGCTCATCTTCAATTAGTTAGCGTAAGAATAACAATTGTTTCACGTAATGCAAATTTAAATAGACATAGGGAATGGGGCTTTGTCTGATAAAAGTGTAGACCCCCTTAACCACTGTACCATTTTTCATGTATGTGTGTCATTTACAAATTTCTTTATTAATGTTAACCTTTAACAGCATGTTAATAACGGATGATGCTATTAATTATGACAATAGATATTTTAGCGTTCTTTAAAAACAACAAAAAAATCTTTGTCCAAAACCATTATCAAAAGCGTCTGAGAAACAAATATTACTCTCTGATAAATATTTATTTTAGCAGAAATTTATTATTAAGCATTGTGCTGACATTTTATTTAAGAAAGCATGGTGTCATCTTGAGCCCATCAAAACCGATTCTGGTTTCCTCCGAAACTTGAATTAAATACGGGTTAGGACCCCTTAGAAAGACCGCCACGGAGGGCATGCCATCCATAATCCTAGTCCCCTCGTGTAGATAATTTGTCGGTGGGGGCGATTAGATAGAAGATTGACATAGACATCCATTTTATGGAAGTAAAATAAGATCTTTTACATTAATTTCTTTTTAAGGGGGGCGGTCGCCCCCCTTTAAACCGCCCTTGATCAGGCCACTACATTTGAATAAATATGCAGAATCAAGAAAATGCTTCGTCGATATAATCTGTAGTTTCATAGTGCAGAAACGTTATTTAAAATTTTAAACCATATTTAAATGCGTATCTGTTTTTGTTTGCACTGAATGACATTTCAAATTTAAAAACGTAGCCCATTTATTAGAGTCGCTAAAGTAAATTGTAAAAATATCCGAAATGCTTTGATTTAAAAATGATTCCTCTGTAATTGCCTGGAGGAAAATGATATTATGTTAGAAATTCATTCGCAGCTTGCGTATTCATATCTGAATATTCAAAATCACATACCGCTTCAATAGCTTGAACTGAAGATAAAATAAATAAAAATTCGACAAAATCAATTGTAATTGGGGACTTCATTTGATGTATCCAGGCTAAATAAATGCTAAACAAAACGGATTGAAATTGTGAAGCGGAATTATTTGCTCTTTTTAAAAAACAGACTCTAGAGATTTATTTTAATATTTGTTGATTAACATGAAATGAGTCGACTTATTTTATTAAAAATCAAATGATCTAAGTTTCAACTAATTACCCTAGAAAACGCTCAAGTAAAAATGCATCACTAATTCTAGTAATTTCCCAAAAGAAAAAAAAAAGATTAAAGACGTAAAATCTCTTTCAGCGAATAAAATTTCATAATTTAAATAAATGTTTCAGAAGTTTACGGTAACATTTGTTCGAAGATGAAACAAATTACATGTAAAAATATTTCTATAGGCGACGAGAAATTTTAGTTTACTGTAATAATTATGCAATTCTAATTTCAAACGGGTATTACACTTCTAAACTCAAAAGCACCTGAATAAAATATTAAATGATTAATTATTATTTAAAAAGAAAGATAAATCATGCCAAACGCATGTATTATAAAATACTGTCCAACACTACAGTATTTTTGCGCCAAATTTGGCTATTTATTGTCCTTAAATCGGGCGATATTTTGGAGATACTGTTATAAACATTTTTATACCTATTGTACTACGCTTGAAATAGATTAATGTCTCTCAACTTCTATAGATCGTAATGTATTGGGATTCTTTTGAGTGCCTTTGTAGAAGAACTATTAATCACACATACTATCTTCAATGGATAACATAAATTTATGAGCCTTAATAACATATAAGTGAATTTTGCTTGCATTGAAAAACCAAGTACCTCTGAAATACACTTTTAAGAACTGCTGACCATAGTACATGATGCATTGGATAATTTTTCTTTTGATTCCTGTAAAAGAATTATAAATAATACATACATCATTTCCAATCGGGTACATGGTAGTGTACATAATATAAATATATATATATAATTTTCGCACTAATCGGTGTACATTTGTGACAGTTAGAGCACAGTCCGGTGGACAGAAGAATGCACAGAAAAATCGAAATAATAAGCACCTTCTGAATCTATTCGGAAAGATGAAAATATAAATAAGTATTCCTGTTATGAAACATAACGATATCGCTCGAACACGGAAAACGAGAAATTTATTCTTTGAAGGGTTAACAGTCTAAAATTAAAGTTCACAGACTAAACAATCAATGTTTGCAATTTTGTTGCATGTAAATCGGTTAACGCGTTAGAAACCCTTAAAATTTTCTCCGACCAATGCAACCCCTCTCCTAGGCAGATAGTCCTTGCGTATCTTTGTCTTAATTCAAGCAACTCAGCACACTAAATCAGTTGATTCGAGCGCGAGTAACGAATTTTCAAAATTCCCATTAAAATCGTCGTAGCTTAATATTATCACATTAGTTATATTTTTGATTTCCAGCCAAATAATGAAAATTGCCAAGGTACGGTTCATTTTCGAAATAAAAATTGCACCCTATTTGGCGTTTTATCACAAAACTTGCGAATATTGGCGACATTTGGCGCAACTTTTGAGGGAGCACGCAATTGTCGTTAGGTTGTTAACTAATTCAATGTAGTAGGATACTATTGTGCTATAAATACATGCCTCTCTCTAAATTGCCATTGAGCGTAAAGTATTGCAAATATTTTGAGTGTTCCTGTAAAATTATTAATGATAAAGACACTATTTTTGATGAAGAGCTTTATCTTGCAATCCTAAATAACATCATCAATTTTGTTTCATTTGAAATAGCCGAATGTCTCTAAAATACGCTTTAAAGAACGACTGCCCATAGAGCATAATATATTGCGCAGGTACTGAAAGATAAATCAGAATCTTTTAGAAATGAGTTGGTCGCAAACGCTTTAATGCTCGTGTTACTAAGCACTTCTATATTAACAGTGTAAGACGAACACTTCTATGAGATAAGTTTGGTGAGAGCTCTTCAGCAGATCCAATCGGAATTCATGCATAAGGAGCTTTCAGCTGTACCCAAGTAAAGAAATTCAGACATAAGATCTGGTGTGTGCAGTGGCAAACCACGAACAATTCAGAGGTTCGGAAAGCTTATGTTCAGATAGCTTTCCGCCTCTCATGCAAAATGGGCTGGTGTTCCATCCTCCTGGAACTGCATTATCCGCCAGAAGTGTGAAAATGTCACTCAACATGTAAGGTGGCAACTTTTGCCGGTACGAGAGGTAGGTTTCCTTCTTTAAGATGTTGGTTGTATTGATTGTCGTAGATTACTCCTGCCAGAACACTGATGGAAAATCACCGTTCACGACGCATAAAAAGATGCTTTCATCCGTGAAAATCATATTTCGCCTTCTAGAACCGTCTTAAACCGCTCTTATATCAATACTTCAAGCAGACGATAATTTTCTCTCTATTCTAAAAAAACTTAAAGGCCGCTGGCGCTGTCAAAGCTTGTCAGTTTATCTCCTCCTAAACCGTGGGGATTTGAGTTTCGACTAAGGTGCCCGTAGATTCGAAAAATTCCGAGGAACCTGCTAAGCTGAGTTAAATTTCGAAAATCGAATTATTTTAGAAGCTATTAATAAAAAACTGAAAAAATAAACAGAATGGTTGCCAGATTTGGCATAAAATTATTCATTCCTTTGCAACAAAGCGTTTCCAAGTATCTAGAATCGCATGAAATTTACAAACATGAGTTAGAATTACGCCCATTTTACGCCAAAATAAAAACTATCTTTCTTCTATATTAATAAAACAATGTGTAAACTGTTAGTTAGTTTGTTTGAATGTGTCTCGCGGTGATCGTAGACCTATTAAATTTTGTACGGAAATTTTCGATGACAGTTACCGACACACCTCGAAGCGATTTTTTCAAAGTTCGAATTATTTTAGGAGATATCGATAAAAAACGTATCGCAAAAGGCTAATTTTTGCTTTCCGCCATTTCGTAATTGTAACCCCACAGTGGAAAAAAAAAAGCGACATTCAAGCTTATCTAGGTTGCCACATTCGGCAAGTTTATTAAATGATTCAGACTCTTGAAGTAAAAATAAAAGAATAACGATTTTTTTTTGTCTAGATTATTTGTAAGGCTGTTTTTAAATTAAAATATCGTGTGCATGGGAAATCAGAGCAGGAATGAAATGTTTTATACTCAAAAGAAACATATTTAGAAATTTTCTGAGACTAAAATGTGCAACTTTTTAATTTGGCTAAAAATTAAACGGTTTTGTGCGATTTTGAGGAGATCATTCTAATGCTTGGCGCAATTTATCGTAATTTATCGTCTGCTGAATACACCTGAGAATAAGGTTTTGAAATTTTCACTCAGTTGGAATTGTGCATTTTTCTGTGCAGATTTTCTCCATCTATTAATGACTTTGTCATTTATCTCTCACCCCCTTTATTGAAAATTGTATGAAAAATGTGTCCCAAAAATGCGACATAAAAGTATGCCACATAATTTTACATATATTTAAATACCATTAGTTCACAACAGCTTTAATCTATTGTTACAATATTTCGTAAGCTACAGAATATTCTTCACATGTATTTCTTACATATATTTAAATACTATTAGTTCACAACAGCTTTAATCTATTGTTACAATATTTCGTAAGCTGTAGAATAGGCATCACATGTTTTTTTCTATAAATAGGTTACAATAATATGAAATAAGTAACTCAAAATGTGTTAAAAAAAGTTGACAATTTTCAAATAGTAAGTTCGCTTAGACAACAGGAGTTTAGAATTAGCGATTATTCGTTTTTCCAAAACAGAATAATCTCTTGAAAATGAAAAATAATTAAAATGCAAATTATTTTAAAGCCGGTTCGGTCCAGCTGGATTATTTGCTACCAGTAGAAATATTTGGCGGCGTTAACTATGCCATTATAGCAGTTATGGTACACTTTGGATATTTGCTAGCGCGACGAGATGGTATAATTCGTGGTGCTAAGTACGCCAATCTGCAAACGATTATATAAATGAAAATATGAATAACGGTTATCCGGTAACCTTAAATGAAGAGTAATTATAGGTTGTGAGCATGTGTAAATCGCCAAATAATGAAAAGTCGCCATTGGTGGCAAGCTATCCTATCTGTTCTGTAGCTTTTATTAACTTTGCATGTACGCAAGTCGCCAAATAATGAAAAATCGCCATGGGTGGCAAATTTGCAAGGTGTCCAATAGGTTTTACATTATTAAAAATACAACTGAAACATATTTTCTGATTTTATTATGCTTTAGCTCCTAATTAATATAACTTTTGAATGGCAATACTAAATATCATTGTGTTTCTGAGGAGTGCAAATAATTTTTCCAGTATTATAAGCGGAGTCCGCACTCCAGGTGGAGTATAGCTCAGGACCCGTATAACACGGATTCCCATAACAAAATATCTTTGTTATGAGGGGGGTGATGTCTACTGTAGTGTGAAGTTTAAATTTTTCTGTATCAATGAACATGCAATAACCAAGCAATGTGTAGCTCACTAACATTCTATCTGATCCAATCTTCGGGTTTTGTCTGTTGAAATTATGTCTTTTTTACGAATAAGCCTTGGGCCGAATGCCTCATACGAAAAGCAAGCGTAGCGAGTCTGGCGGCCTTGGCCCCTAGTAATGAAAAAAATTTAACTATGTTATCGTAAAAATCTTTTAAACAAACTGACTTCCCTTCAAAGCTTGATGACTGTGGCATCAAGTATGACGTCATTCTCACTTGAAATGGCTAATTTTGTCACGCAAATGAATAACGTTATTTACTCTCGGAAATAAAGCGGAGCTGGAAATAGCAAAAATCGCTTCCAAAGGAGGAAACGGGTGGATTTTCAGATTTTTAATGTAACGCAGGTTGTTTTCCACATAATTATTAAAATTTTCAACCGGATCGTGGAAACGGTGTAGGTGTTGCTTTTTTTGTACTCAACTTTTTAATCTTTTTGGAGTAATGGAGGTAAAAGTTTTATATCTTGGATGAGTTGCCCCGAATGGTTACTGTCAGGGATCAGAGTAACTATATAGTAGGATTGTTCAATGGAAATGAACATGTTCTCTACTAATGTTAAAATAAAAATTATCACTCCATGGGATAGACAACCGTCATATTTTTAGAATTTATTTATTTATTTATTTATTTGTTGTAAGCGTAGCTTTTCAGGTCTATAAAATTATACATACTAATACGTGTATTAAAAGAAAGTTTGACGTTGACAAAATGTCGTTAAAAGTTTTTACCAGTAAAATAATTACTATGCTAGCGAAGCTTTCATGCTTAATTTAAATTCATATCTGCAACAAAACATAAACAAAACACTCATATTATTAACAATTTCCCACAAAATTAAAGTTCATACTATTAAAACAAGCATAACATCATTGATACTATTCACTCAAAGGAAACGTATCAAGAATTTGTGTCACTTAATAAACGATACTTAAAAATAAAAGCCCCACCTATATTAATCAAGTTTATCTATAATTAAGCTGCTTCGATCAATATTTATGTTTAATATTTTCAGTTTTCGATATAAATTTAGATATTTTATGGGCAATGTATATATTTAATGGTGCAATAAGTTTCGAATTTCCAATACAACTATAGTATTTTGTGTGCTCTCAATCGATTTCGCAAGCTTTATTTAAATTATAAATGAAATTTCATTGAACTTTAGTGAAAATTGGATGATTTATTGATGTGAGATAATATCAATATTTAGCTGCTCATTTTAAAAGCCGAATGGCACAAACCACAGAATAATAGGATCTAACATGCTATCGAATTAAGGTTCAGTTTTAAATATACTATCTGAAAAAGTTTAAAATTGAGAAGTAATTTATACGAAGCTCTATTTCAGGTTTTTCGTAGTATACTTATCCCCATAAAAATAAAATTTAAGAGCTTTTAATTTATTATTTTTGAAAATATCATGTAACAATTGATTACTAGTGGGTGAAACTTTATATTTCAAAAGAAAACCGCTATAAATATTTTTGTTTTGGGTTGATATAAATTTTAATTATTTTTTATTTAGTGATCTAATAAGCATAAATTATTTCAAGAGATATGGCCAAAAGCTTAAATTTTCTCTGTAATACAAGATGTCTCTGATTTTAGTAAATTAAAGACTTAAAGTAAATGAAAAACTTTGTAAAAAACACACATAAGATGTTAAAGGTAAGAAGAGTCCATGTATCCAATTGTCCGTGTATCCAATTATCCGTGTATCCAAAGTCCGTGTATCCAAATTCCGTGTATCCAATTTACTCTAGAAGAGGAGTGCAACAATTCTTTACCTTTTTTGGATGTTCTTGTTTCTAGGAATCCTGACGGTTTCTCTACTTCTGTTTTCCGCAAACCCTTTTCTATATCTTTACCTCCTCATGCCCTATCTAACCATCCTTACCAGCAAAAACTTTCTGCTTTTTACACTTATGTGTTTTGTGCTATCAAAATTTGCTCTGATTCTTCATCTCTTAATAATGAGTTTAGTTACTTAAAATCCTTTGCTGTTTCTCGTTCTTTTAGCCCCTCTATTATTGATAAAGCTGTTTCTAAATTTAATAAGCCTAATACTTCTACTAATACTATTAATTTTCACAACGAATTAATTGTACTACCTTTCTTTTCACCTTTATGCTACAAAATTTCTAAACTTCTCAAAAATTTCGGTTTCAAAGTCATTTTTAAACCTGTTAATAAACTTCAATTTTCTTCCCTTAAAGATCCTATTCCTACTGAGAACCGTTGGGGTGTTTATTATATTCCTTGTGGATCTTGTGATTTGGGCCATATTGGTCAGACCAGAAGAGCTCTCAAATTTAGGCTCAAAGAGCATGAGAGATATGTCTCTAAGCACGAACTTTACAAATCTTCTATTGCCTCACATTGTTGGAATTCCAATCATCGTTTCAGTTTTCTAAGGCTAAGATTTTGTGAACTCCTCAGTCTTTGTCCCATCTTGATTTTTTGGAAGGTTTTTCCATTATCCAGCACTTAGAACGTCTTGTGAACGATGGTTCTTCCGTTCCTTTCGTTCATTCTGCTTGGAAGCTGCTGTTGTAAGGTTCTATTCACTTTCTTCCTCTACTCCCCCCCCCCCCCCATCCTCTTTTTTCTTTCGTTCCCTTTCCCCTTCTTTTCTTTTATTTCGTTTCCCTCCTTTTTTTATGTGCGTGTACGTGTGTTACTGTCTTTCCTTTACGTTTTTATTTATAATAATAATAATAATAATAATTATATATATATATATATATATATATATATATATATATATATATATTGTGCTGTTCTGTTCGGGGTTTTTAATTTAAAAAAATATGTTTTTTATGTTATATTTGTTTTTTGTTATTTTGTTTGTTCTGTTTTCTATTAGTTCTCGGTGTGTGCGTTTGTATTCGTGTGTTCCTTTTTATATTATTATTATTTTTTATTTTATTCTTTTTTATTTTTGTATTTTTGTGCTTCTTTCCTTTCCTTTCTATCCCTTCCCCCACCGTTTTTTCCCCTCTACGTGGTTTTGTTCGACTTTTCTTTGCCCCTTGTGGCAACATACTTGCTTGTTTATCTCTTTTCAGTTCCCTGTGTTCCTTGTTACGAAGGGTTTCGACTGAAGAAGGCCAAAACAATTTTTGGCCGAAACGTACGTATTCTTCTTACCTTTAACAACTTATGTGTGTTTTTTACAAAGTTTTTTACTCGTTTAACACCAGCAATTTGAGTGTTTCTTCCGCAGTTTAAAGACTTATTTCACATTCGAGACGTGGAAGATTAATGGAAATTCAGTTACGTTCTATGGGTTTGTCTACCAATAAAAACACAAATTCTGTTCTTCTACAAATTAAATTATACCTAAAAATTAAATTAGTGATTATCTAATTTTACAATGTTTCAATTCAGCGCATCAGAAACCGCAATACCAATATTCAATATTGTTCTTGTAACTCATGAAAAATAATTCATGAGTGACAAGGCGTTTAAAAATAACTACAAAAATATTTTATGGAAGCCAAACGGTAGTAGGAATATCTTTTTACGTTTTACGGTATTTGTTCGTATGAATTCTGAATTATTATGACACAATTTAAAAGAATCTTTTTCAAGAATACGCGTATACATTTTGTTTCCACTCAAATCTGTATAGTTGGTAACCCTGTAAAATAATTTTTGTTCCATTCAGATCTACAGTTTTGAAAACATCAACCAGTTAACTTAAATTTGAACTATAAATGACCGTATGTTAGATTATACAATTCTGCATATAATAATTCCCAGCTTCCTAATAACACAATTAAATACTGATGAAGTAATTTTATTATTATAGCATTAACTTTTAATTATTTCATTAAAATAACCGTACTAGAAATTTGTCTGTCTTAGAAACACATCCAGCATATTCAAGTGAGTTACTATTAATAAATTACTAGGAAATTGTCTTGAAGCATAATGAATATTAAATAACTTAGTTTTTTTAAATAAATATTTGCTTCTTTAACTATATGTGTGCGGTATCTAAAATACTTTCAAAAGCATCAATCAATGATATAAGACGAAAAAAATAAACATTTTTCTCAGGTTTAACTATTAGTGAAAGTTTCAATGTTTTATAAATAATCACATGAAATTTTAACTAATTGTTCAACCACAGAATTAAATAAAGTCAATAGCCAAAATTAAATAAAGTCATTCAAATTAACATACTATATTCATGATTTATCAGTTATAGATGATTATATTCTCTTATTATGTAATTAAGCTTTCGAAAAGTATGACGGGAAATTCAACTAACACTCAAAAAATCATTTCTTAACAGGCTGTCAAAATTGTTTGTTTTGTTACATTACATCTCGTCCTTTGAAATTTCTCTTAAAAGTTTAGGATTTTTTTTTTTTTTTTTTTTTTTTTTTTTAACAGAATTAAATTTAAAACATATTCCATACGATACTGTTAAGTTGATATTAAATTTTCTGGTAATTTCATATAATACAGTAACACTAAAATATATTTCCATCGTTAGATTCAATTATATTTTGAAGAAAATATTAAAAGTGTAACAATCGTAAAATGACGTCAAAGCATCGTCATCCTTTTTAGTTACAATCCACCCAACTAACTCCATGGCGCGAGCTCGCGATTTTCATTTATCCAGTAATTCGCCTAATTTTGGGTATTCTAAAGTTTTAGTGAAAGATGTTTGCAAGAAAATATTGTAAGAGGATTTTGTAATGGTTGTAAAAAATAAAATGATGTTTACAGCTAGCTAAAAAAGTTTAAATCATCCCTGCAAAAGGAAGATAATTATTCTATTAATTTTTTTAAAACAAAGATTAATCAGTTACTACCGTTCTTTTTTGACATAAAATGTTTAAATCCCTATTATTATTTAAAACCTCCGTATATCGCTTAATGTCATGAAACCATTGTCATATGTCACTTGGATTACCTCTCATTAATAATAAAATAACTTCAGGCTTTAATTTAGTTTATGGTCGTTTGAAAGTTTAATTAAATTTATAATACAGCTTTTTCGAACAAAAGAGAATAATATTTGATTCAATGTGAAATTTCTTTTGATATTTAGAATACCATAGTACATATGAGAAGCGAAATGGGATTACGAGATGGTACAAAACTTAAGTTACTATAGATGTTGAATGCTTATATTGTATATGTTGAGGATATTGTATATCATTTGTATATGTTGTAGATTGCTTAAATATACAAAACTACCAAAGGCTATAAAAAGAAACTGTATATTTGTGCAGATACTTAGTTCTTTTAAACCTTTTCATTTCTGTACGTTCTGTAATGAAAAGATTAAATTTATTCTTCTGAAACAATCAATTAATTGTTTGAGCACTGTTCTTATCGAAAAAAAATGTTTCTGCAAATTATATGCGCTGAAAGTTCTCTGCAGTTGCTTCAATAAATAAGTAAACGTTATTTATTTTTTCTTTCTTACATTATTAATTTCGAAACTGTTCAGCTGTCACTAAACAGCCGAGGTTTCAAAATTAGCAGGGGTAATTTGTAAGACTATAGGAATTGAGTGCAATAATGATTAGTAATAATTAGATATATAGAATATATAGAAATCTAGTGAAAAAATATTCAGTAAAAATTGAGTTCATGTCAACTCGTAATAATTATTAGGTGTTCACTCTTTTTAAATAATAAATATATTCTCTTTGGTCATGTTTAACACCTCATATCCTTAAGCAGGATGGAACTCAGATTATATACACGATCTAATTCTCAAATGATATATGAACCAAAATTGAAGTGTCCAACAATAATTTTTTGACTAAAATAGTGTTTGGAAGAAGGTGTTATATTGTTACGAAAATCGCCAAGTGGGTGTATTTTAAAGCAGTTCAAATAGCACAGTAAACAAAAATAACACTTTATTTTACGGCTCGCAGCTCAATATCTCAAAATAATACAAGAAACTTTAGCATACGCTAACTAAAATCACAAATAAGCACAACAATAACGCTATTCATTTCACAGAATCAACCGTGTGCTTCAAAGTCTATCACTCAACTGAACTCCCCGGATAAAGATCCTAGCGCTTTTATAGAGATGATGACGTCACCAGAATTGCCGAGAAATTTCTGGAACAATCTTATCAAATTGAACATGAATTTTCTAGAAGAGACATGAATTTTCTAGAAGCCACCGTTTGTCGCCAAGGTCGCCAAATCCGTCGCCAAGTCGCCAAGTCGATCGCCATGTTTGTCGCCAAGGCTACAGGGTTACTTCCACAGGTTTACCATTACCTGATGACTTTTCAATTAACTAGTTTCACGGCGGCGCATTCAATACGAGAGCAAATTAAGTTATTATTTCGCAACACTGCTCCCCTCTTTAAAAACTGACGACCTGGCAGTCTAATCACACAACATTATTATCAGTAGCACCATATGGAGCTAAACGATTAATGTGGATGACTTTCGGTTTTGAATTGGGCGACTTCTGGACTCTGTAGATAACATCGTTCAATTTCTTGACAACTGTATAAGGTCCTTCCCAGTTCTGTTGCAACTTAGGACTCAGACCTCTCCTTCGTTTCGGGTTATACAGCCAAACTTCATCACCCTCCTTAAATTGGTGATTCGTTGCTTTGGCGTTGTAACGAATCTTCATTCGGTCACACGCCAAATTTATTCGCTCTCTGGCGAACGAATGAACTCTTTCTAATAGTGCTTCTAAATTACTCATGTAATCATTCCGTGAGGAGGGCGTATCACATGGTCGTCCAAAAACAATATCACTGGGTAATCGAAGAGGACGGCCGAACAACATCTCTGATGGAGAATATCCGGTCGTCTCATGAACCGCAGTTCTGTAAGCCAGGAGGAACAGTGGCAAATATGTATCCCAGTCGGTTTGATTCTTCGAAACAAATATCGAAAGACGATTCAAAATTGTTCGATTGTGCCTCTCGACCATGCCATCAGACTCGGGATGTAACGGTGTTGTTCGAGTCTTCGTGATTCCCAAATATTCGCAGAGTTCCGAAAATAGTGCCGAATTAAAATTTGTACCTTGATCCGAATGTAACATCATAGGCACTCCGTAATAAGAGATCCAGTTTCTAACGAGTTCTTCAGCTACAGTTGAAGCTTCCTGATTCGAGATGATGATCGCTTCTGGCCATTTGGTAAAGTATTCCATCAGGACTAAGACGTATCGATTGCCTCTCGATGTTGTAGGCAGGGGGCCTAGTATATCTAAAGCTACTCTTTCGAAAGACGCGCCAACGTTATAGCGCTGTAAACGACCCTTGGCTTTTATTTTAGGTCCTTTCGGGCAACGCAATCGTGGCATTCTCTACACCATTTTTCAACATCGGCACGAAGTCGATCCCAATAAAATCGCTCCCTGGTTTTATTTAACGTCTTCATCACTCCAAAATGCCCTCCACTTGCGCTATCATGAATCTCCCACAGAACTTTGGAATTCTACTACGTGGGAGAATTAATTGCCATCGGCTTGATCTTCTGTCATCGCTCTCCCATTTTCGATACAAAACACCGTCTTTAAGATGTAAAGAATCCCAAAGAGCCCAGTATCACTTTGTGGCGGGACTCTCTGGCGCGATCTCTTGCCAAGACGGTCGATCCGCGGAATTTAGTTTCTTCTCCAAAATTGGCCTGATATTGGAATCTTCTAACCGTGCTCTCTATACTTCACTCGAAGCCCACCGATCCACAGTCGTTGCAGTCAAAACCTTCACGAAAGTATCCGTCTCCATACCGTACTTCTTCTCGGTGTTCACGCAGTGTTTACAGTCCTCTTTACAGGGTCGTCTGGAGAGAACGTCTGCATTTCCGTGCGAAGTTCCTTTGCGATGTTCGATTTCGAACTCATACTCCTGCAGCCTTTGGATCCAGCGAGCTATCTGACCCTCAGGTTCTTTAAAATTCAAAAGCCATCTCAAGGAAGCATGATCAGTCCGGAGAAGAAATTTCCGTCCATAGAGGTAGTGATGGAAATGCTCAACAGATTTAACAATAGCCAGTAATTCCTTACGAGTGACACAATAATTCCTCTCCGGCTTACCCAAGCTCTTGCTGAAGTAAGCTATGACACTTTCACCATTTTCTGTTCTCTGCGAAAGCATGGCTCCTATCCCTTCATTACTGGCATCTGTATCCAAGATAAAATCTTTGTCAGTTCTGGGGTATGTCAAAATAGGAGACGTCGTTAACGCCTGCTTTAAACTCATGAACGATTTCTCGCATTCCTCTGTCCAATTAAAACTTGCTTGGGCTTCAGTCAATTTATGTAAAGGTCTCGCTATTGTTGAGAAATTTCTTACAAAACGGCGATAATAGGTGCACAGTCCGAGAAAACTTCGCAGTTCATGTACCGTTTCCGGACGAGGCCAATCGACAACCGCTTTAACTTTTTGTGGATCAGTCTTAATTCCGTCTGCAGAAATAACGTGACCAAGATAAGTAACTTCCTTACGTAAAATTTGCATTTTTTCGGGTTTAGTTTAAGGTTAGCATTTTGTAATCTAAGAAACACTTTACGAATATTATTTAAATGTTATTCAAACGTTTTTCCCACTATAATAATGTCATCTAAATATACCAAGCAGGCCTCAAACGAAAGTCCACGTAATACAGTGCCCATTAGTCTTTCAAAAGTAACGGGGGGCATTGCTAAGACCGAAAGGCATTATCTTAAAGTGCCAGAGTCCTTGTCCGGTGGTAAAAGCTGTCTTTTCTTTATCTTCAGGACGGATTTCGACTTGCCAATACCCGCTCTTTAAGTCCAACGTAGAGAACCATTGGCTTCCATTCAAAGCATCTAAAGTGTCATCTATTCGCGGGAGGGGATAGCAGTCCTTCCTCGTAATATCGTTCAGTTTCCGATAGTCAACACAGAAACGTGTCGATCCGTCCTTCTTTTTAACAAGAACGATAGGTGAGGCCCAAGGCCCCGATGATTCTTCTATTATGCCACCGTCCACCATTTCTTTAATCAGGCGTTTAGCTTCCTCTTTCTTTGCAAGAGGCAAACGTCTTGGATACTGCTTGATTGGTGGATGATCTCCTGTATTAATTTTATGTTGTGTCACATTAGCCCACGTCGGCGTCACCGTTAGACAACAAGTTTTGGAATTCCTGGAGTAATTTTTGCACTGTTATTCGCTGTTCCTTATTAAGTCCTTCAAGATTCTCCAGCATTAGTTGACTTGACTTTATGTTGAAGGAACTATTTGTGGTATCCCTTGTTTGATGCTAGTGGATATGGGTGCGAATGTCACTCTTCTAAAATCGGACTTCTTGTTAAGCAGACCCCTTTTAAGCAGAACTGGCTAGGAAAGTTCGTTACGACATACCGGAAATGTCCAGAGGCTTCAGGAACCCCTTGGATAATAATTCAGATCTCGCTGGTATAGTCGTCTTCTCTTTCGCGAATATAGAACATGACTTTGAACACTGCTCGCTTCCTGAAAATAAGGGAATTTCCTCCCCTCCTGTCCGTATCTCGTTCTTCTCTAAGTCTACGGTAAAGTTAAATTTTTGAAGGAAATCCAGTCCAAGGATACAAGGGTGAGTGATGTTAGCCACGTAGACCCTGTGCCGGAATTTCTTGGATCCACATTCAATGGATACATCCAGTTTTCCTTGTATCTCTGTCTTTTCCCCAGTAGCGGTCTTAATAGAGACGCTTGGAGACGTGTAGAGTAATTGTTCCTTCAGTTTCATGGCGAAGTCCGATTTTAGAAGAGTGACATTCGCACCCATATCCACTAGCATCAAACAAGGGATACCACAAATAGTTCCTTCAACATAAAGTCCAGTTTCTCCTCCGCTAAGTGCGGAAACTTCCAATTTCTCTTCAGGGGCTTTATTCAGGAAAGACAGCCTCCGCCCCGCAAGACGCCCAAGACCTAGTTTTCCGGTTTGGGAGAAGTTACGTCGCACTCTCTTTGCACGTGTCCCCTTTTGTGACATCTCCAATAGGTCACGTTCGGATTCCTTCGGGGAGAGCCCCTTTTCCCAACAGCGAGACTATCCGATAATTCCTGGAGTGCCTTGAGTACAGAATCCAATTTATCATCCTTTTCCTTGGCGACGTTTCTCTCTAAATCCACAGACCTTACATGCCTGGGTGTTTTCGAAACGGTTCTTGCAGCTTCATATTTCATGCTATACGCCAGAGCGGCCTTCAAATCTTTCGGATCTACCAGTCTCGTAGAATGTTGTGTATCTTCGTCCTTGATAGCGTCGACGAAGTAATGGGCTGCTAAACTTTCTCGAACATCTAGGGGACATTGCGCGTAACCTAGGCTCATCAATCGCTCAACATTGGCGGCTAATACCTGTAGACTTTCTCCAGGCCTTTGTCACCTTGCTTTCAATTCAGTCCTATAAAACTGGGTAAGATGGCTATTTCCAAATCGAGATTCGAGAGCCTTTTCGACGGTCGGTAGGTCGTTCAACTTGTCATTAGGTATTCCTCGGAGAATCTCCGCAGCTGATCCTTGCAGAGAGGCCACAAGTTGACTGGCCTTGAAGCTATCCGTCCATCCATTTGTAGAGCTCACAACGTCAAACTGAGTCTTAAAAACAGTCCAAGATGTTTGGTCGTCATATGTTAAATGCTTTACAGTCTGTCTAGAATTAATAATTTCTCCACTTGCCAAAATATTGCTAGGCTTCCTCTCAAGATCAGAAAGTCTCTTTTCAAAATCGTTGATTTGTCCTTTGGCATCGCCGATCTGTTCTTGCACATCGCTGATTTGTCCTTGCACGTTGCTTCGTACTCCCTCGATTTTTTCTTGTACGTTGCTGATTTTTTCTTGTACGTCGCTGATATGACCTTGCACTTCGCTTCGTACTCCCTCGACTCTTTCATGAACAGATTGTATTTGAGTCTTCATTTCTTCTTGTCCTGAACGCATTTTCTCTTGTAGACTCTCTAGTCCCGAACAGATCTTCTCTTCCAGACTCTTCTGTCCGAACGACATCTTTTCTTTCAGACTCTCTTGTCCCAAAGACATCTGTGACATATTTTCTTTTAGACTCTCTTGTCCCAAAGACATCTTTGACATATTTTTTTTCAGACTCTCTTGACTGGAACGCATATCTAACATCATAGCAAACAGTTTTTCTATTTTATCTTCCATGGCTGCTCTGGTTAATGGCATTCAAACAGATCCTGATTCAAACTGACCCCACTTCTTGACACCAATGTTACGAAAATGGCCTAGTGGGTGTATTTTAAAACAGTTCAAACAGCACAGTAAACAAAAATAACACTTTTCTTACGGCTCGCAGCTCAATAGCTCAAAATAATACAAGAAACTTTAGCATACGCTAACTAAAATCACAAATAAGCACAACAATAACGCTATTCATTTCACAGAATCAACCGTGCGCTTCAAAGTCTATCACTCAACCGAACTCCCCGGAGAGAGATCCTAGCGCTTTTATAGAGATGATGACGTCACCAGAATTGCCGAGAAATTTCTGGAACAATCTTATCAAATTGAAATATGGTCTCGAGATATGAATTTTCTAGAAGCCACCATTTGTCGCCATGGTCGCCAAGTTTGTCGACAAAGCTACAGGGTTACTTTCACAGGTTTACCATTACCTGATGACTTCGCTATTAACTAGTTTCACGGCGGCGCATTCAATACGAGAGCAAATTAAGTTATTATTTCGCAACAATATTCTTACCAGGAGAGGACTGTCATGTAGATCACATATTAACAGTTATTGTCGTTTGCTTTCAGCTTTTAAAATTTAATCTATTTAAGCCCTTTAAAATTTGTACTTGGCTTTTACCCGCATTCAATAGTCTTTTTGGTGTATTTATTTCAGTCTGGCCGATGCCTCCTGTGCTAAACATACATTTTTTTTTACGTCAGTTTGTTGCCTGTAACGTATTTCTCATCTCCTAAAGTTCGCGCTTATTTTGGCATACTTTACTTTGATGCTCAAAATTATCCAATCGTTGCTTCATTACTTTAATTTCATTGGTCTAATTTTGTGTTACACTGTTACTGATAATTTTGATTACTTCTATGTGTACTCGTTAGCCAAAGACAAGTCCTGGGTTGTCATCTTTTTTAAAATCACTCCACCTCTATTAGAGACTGCTCTTATAACACGTATTTTTTATCGCTTACCATCACCAGAAAGTAATTTTTAATATGTGTAAGTCTTTTTAAATAAATATTTTTAAAAGTATATTACGTCTTCGACTATTATCGCAGCTGAAGTGTTTAATTTAATAAACCTGAGTTAATTCACAACGCTTTTTAATCATACATTTAAAACTGTAAGCACATTCTCCAGAACAAGGACATTTCATGTCACCGAATAGGCTAAAAATAGTTTCAGGTATTTTCGTCCTTCCCGGAGTTTCTTTTCGGAAATGAGAACATTATATGAGAATGGTGGACTTCCGAATAGTATTTGCATTTTCTTGAATTTGCTTTGAACCACTCAAGGCATTTTTGCAATGATCAATTCAGCATGGTTAAGTTAAACTCCCTTCTGCAACGGTTTGACACTGGATAAACAGGCCTTGGACAGAGGAGGGAGGTCGCAGAACGTGAACTGTCATTTTGAAGGGGCACCTGATCTGCAGCCATCATTACCCCTAAAAAGGATCTCACAAGTTCCATGCTCATGCCAAGAGTCGAACCTTTTCTTAATGTGTGGTAGAATGAAACGTTATACTACACAACCTTGTCGATGAATAAATTATGTAATACACTCTATACCGAAAAATTCGAGGCGTCAAGAAAGAGTGGCCCGATTGTAATGAATTTTCGTATGCAGAGACATTCGGGCCGAACATGCAAATGATTAAAATCCGAAGTCCAATCAATGAATATCTGAAGCGGTAGTACATCAGAACTGAACATTTAGCAGGTGCGTATAAGGAGAGATTCCCAATCCGATGGTTAAAATTTCTGTTGCGTTTCGACTGCGATATTTACGTCAGCTGTAACAATGCTGTAACAATGCCGAGAAGGATTCGTGCGCATTACGAGCAGATGTCGGAGTTTCAAAGAGGTCATGCGATCAGACTGAAAGAGGCTGGTTGAACGAATCGAAGAATCGCTTGACATCTGCGTCGAAGCGATGCGGCTATTAGTCGATACTGGCAAAAACGGGCAACAACGGTAGATATCAGCGCGAAAATGGTTGCGGTCGGCCGAGAGCCACAACAGAACGGGAAGATAGAGCGATTGTCAGAGCAGCTGACACAGCAGCGAATTCGTCGCTATCAACGAATTCGCTGCTGTGTTCGAACTGTGTTCAACGCTGTGTGCTGTGTTCAAAGAATTTGTTTTGGCACCGTATGTCCCGCACACAAGTATCCAACATGACCCTCCACAGACGATTGAAAGAGCGAAATTCACGATCGCGCCGACGTCTCCCACGCCGGAACACTGTCAAGTCCGATTGCTGTGGAGCCGGTGACGATCAACGTGGAACTGCGATGACTGGGCACGCTTACTCTTTAGCTATGAGTCTCGTTTACAACTGTGTCCTGACGATAACCGCAGACGTGCCTGGAGACGTCCAGGGCAGAGGGACAACCTGCCCTGACTATCGCACGCCGCACGGGTGCACAACAAAGTGTTATGATCTGGGGTGCCATCTCTTTTGATTGCCGACCCCTTTGATAGTCGTTTCTGGCATACTGACAGCACAGCGGTATGTTGACAACATCCTACGTTCGGTTGTGTTACCGTTCCTTTTGAGACACCCTGGACTCAAAATGCTGCCGATTTAGCCCAACAGTGGGAGACAATTTTTCAAGAAATTCCGCAGAACACCATCCGGGAACTTTATCAGTTTGTGCCAAGCCCGGTGACAGTTTGCATTGATGCCAGATGTGGACCTACGTCTTATTGACTCCCTCCCTTTATAATGGTCGAATTCTACAATAAATTCTTCAATTGTTCGGTAACTTTAATCGTTTGTTTTTTATGTATGTCCTTTGCATCCACGAATTCTTATCGCAATCGGGCAGATCCTGCTTGGTGTGTCTTCTAGTAGAGCGTGGATGGTAAAATTCGGGAATTTATTTTTTTAATCTGCTACAGTGCGAGAAACATTACCTGATGTTACAACATGAAAAATATGTACGTTTCTATAAAAATTGGTTGTCATCAGTCTGCGCACGGCATTTAAATTTATGCAAAATCGACAAGCATGAAGACATTTGCATAGAATTTTAATAGTGTTTAAAATTCTAGTATCAAAGTTCTACAGGTAGTTAGGTTTATCTCACGGTTTAATAATGTTAAATTACATCAGCAATAGCAATTTAATATTTTCCAGTCGCACAATATGTTTGAAAATGCGAATTTGTGAAATGTTTGGAACATTAACGAGCAACTCCCAATAACGTTTTGAACGTAAAACGGATGCCCATAAATTATTTATGAGTCATTTATAACGGTTAAATAAATAATATGTTGTTCATAGTAAGTTTAAGTATCGTGAAAATACCACATATGAGAGAAGATTTACCACTTCGATCACTTCCCGATGACACTGGATTCTGCCATTTTTTCCCAATATCATGAAATGAATATAATGGATGGTGAGTGCGTGCATTTAATATAGTTGTATTGTTTATTGCTTTCCTAAGTAGATAATTACACGCATAACACAAAAAGTTTTCGGTAACAGTGAAGCACATTAAGTTTCCCGTAAGTGACTGAAATCTTCGCAAGAAAGTTTAATTTTCTATGTCCGTGAACCTAACAAAATGTTAGAAAGTATCAGTTACATTGAAAAAAATATTACATATTTACTTATTCGAAATACTGTAAATTTTCTGAAATGGTGTACAAAATTTAGGTGGATTTTGTAACGCTGCAACAGTTCTATAAGAGAATGTTAGGTATTTCTGTTTTCCATTCAGCCTCGTAATCTGAATTCTGGACCTTTGGTCCTAAGCGAGATCCTCTTATTTGAGATCAGTGAATGCCATAATTTCAACAACCGTCAAATCAAGTTCATCCCGCAGATTCATATCAGATTCCTTTTAGTTTATAGGACAATATTTTACAGACTACACCAACTCTGAAAAATGTTCATTTTCTTCGACGCTTGCATTGTATGTACTGGACAATCGTAAGTCATAGGCCCGGATCGGCTGGAAACCCACTGGTTATTAGTCTGACGCCGTAATCACTAGTCTACCAAAAAAGTACATGCATTTATTTTAAATTTGATGTATGGAAAGATGGCCTAAAATTTGAGGGAAAAACTTGAGTAAAAACATGAATGTTTAAATAACATTTTGGCTCTTTGCTAGTATGCTTTATACTATATTTTGCATTATAAACATATTTTAATCATATTTTAAACCCACATTGAGCATTCAAAAAACAGAATTTTGTAAGTGTGCAAAGGGTCCTTTTACTCTCACGAAATTACAAAATTATCTCACATTTGAAAATAATTGTAAATTATTTTTATCGATAAAATAAAATATATAAAAACAAATATGACTATACACAGGGAAATAAAATAAGTTTCACACTAAAATAGCACACATATTTTTTTATGAAAATTTTTAAATAAAAAGGGTCTTTTTCACGAAGGCAGGATATTAGGATAGGATATACAGGATTTATTGTAGAGTTTGACCATTACAAAGGGAAGTGCGGGATTTCGTTTTCATTGGCAACATTTGGATATCATGTGGACTGAAAGAGAAAGATTTGGGAAAGTCAGCATTATGAGAAAGGTTGAAGGGCTGCCATGATGGCTAGGACCAGGTACTGGATTTTCTTCAGCCGATGAATAATTTCACCCCCAAAATGATTGTCCATTGTAGGTCAGGCTATTGGATGCTGCGAAGAAACAACAAACATAGCAGGTGTTATTCCCATCTGAAAAACATACTCCATTCAGTTAACCAAGTCATATCTCTGTACATGAAGGTCTGTATATTTAAACACATGCAAAAACCCTTAACTGGTTAAAAATTTGTGACGCAGCATTTTACTTTATAGCTCTATGAATTTTAAATATGGGTCTTAAAAATAATGATATCAAGTTTTGAGTGACGCCCTGCTGGGAATTTTAAAGACTTGTTTTAAAATTCCATTACAGTTACTTTCGTTTTATTTTCTAAAGAAGATTTACGCATTTAAGCAATGCTTTTAATTATGAAATACACTGTCAAATATATCACACTTTCACTGAGTCTATATGTATTCAAATGAATTTATTTCAATAATTTAATTTATCTTTTGCGTCACGCTATCCAAAAAGGCAAGCAAAATTTTCATATACATTGCACTTAGTTTGGTTACTATGACACTAACTAAATATTTACGTAAACTTTTCTTGCCCTTTTGGATAGCGTGACGCAAAAGATAAATTAAATTATTGAAATAAATTCATTTGAATACATTATATAGACTCAATGAAAGTGTGATATATTTGACAGTGTATTTCATAATTAAAAGCATTGCTTAAATGCGTAAATCTTCTTTAGAAAATAAAACGAAAGTAACTGTAATGGAATTTAAAACTGTAAAGTCTTTAAAATTCCCAGCAGGGCGTCACTCAAAACTTGATATCATTATTTTTAAGACCCATATTTAAAATTCATAGAGCTATAAAGTAAAATGCTGCGTCACAAATTTTTAACCAGTTAAGGGTTTTTGCACGGAGATATCATTACTTTTTAGGGGGTATGGTCAGAAGATAATAAATTAGTTTCAAGGGCGAATTTCGGAAGTTTTCTTGACACTAAGTTATGTAAATAAATATACAAACCTGTTTTCATGCAGTATCAGAGTATTTGATTAAAAAAGTCACAGCAAGTTCTTTTCTAACATGTAACAGAAAATTGACATATTTTTGTTAGAATTTTATAATAAGAGACATAATACTGATTATAATCAATAATTTTTTGAGTAATTTTCTATTTATAATTTGGGTCGAGAATAGATTAGTATCCCTGCCACCGTCTTTGATTTTATTTCATAAATTTGCATTCAGTTTAATGCTAAACGTAAGTTAACTTTTTTACTATAATTATATAACTATTGGGCCCCATCAGTGGCCGAGGGCATAGCGCTCTGAACTGGGAGACGGAAGGTGCCTGGTTCGAAACCAAGTTGCGTCTGCCGACCTAATCGTTCGAAGTTTTACGTGGTTTCCTCCAAAACAGCGTAAATACGGGTTAGGACCCCTTAGAAAGACCCCCACGGAGGGCACCCCACGTCTCGGCTTAGAGCCTATGTGTAGCTATAATCGGCCGTAATTCTAGAATAACAACAACAATATATAACTATTGGTTCTATTGTTTTAATGCATTGTGATTCATTAATTTGCATTCAGTTTAACGATAACCGTAAGTTAAGTTTCGTTAAAATTATTAATTTAATAATCTCGTTCTTAATTAATGTAATCTAGTTACTCATTCTATTATTTTAATGCAATGTAATCTATTAATGCAATGTTTGCTTTCAGTTTAAAGCTATCTGTAAGTTAAATTTTTAACTATATTATGATACACTAAGTTTTTAACTAAGTTAATTATACATCTCAAAATTGTTGATTAAATTAATTAATGACTATAATCATTAATAAAATAGAAAATTACTCAAACTATTGTTTATAATTGGTTTTATGTCGCTTTTTAGAAAACTAACTTCATACTATGTTTGTTTTTTTATCAGTTGATAATTTCATTTTTTTAGAGAACGTTTAGATGAACTACCAGTTTAAGAATAAGGGTCTTGCGCGGTTGACTTTCTTAGTGCTTCTGAAGCGTATTTACGTTACATCGTGAGAAAAACCGTCCAAAACTTCGAATTTTTAGATTATCAGCCATCCGGTAGACCAGAACCCTGGACATTTATACTTCAGTTATCTACCATCTTCAGTATCTTATCAACTCGGCTCGGGTGGACACAACATCTTGTTTTAGATGCCATCTCCGTCCTTCAAATGTCTAATACAAAATATAGTGCATGTATAAATTTAGATTAATCAAATTTCTATCTGAAAAGTATTGAACAAAATTTTAAATCTGGTAATTAAAGGAATACAAAATAAAAGTGAGAAAAAACCTAAGATTTGGAAAAAATATTGGTTTTAAAATTGTAATTCAATAATTTCAATAAATTTTATATATACATGAAGAGTAAAAGAATTATTATTAAAACTAGTTAGTATGTAAAACTACTATTTATTTTCCTTTGAATACTAAATAATTATTATTAATTAATTATGTGAGGTTCCTGAAGAGAAAAAAAAATTCATTGAAATATTAATTACATATTGAATTTTCCAAATAGAATTAATAATATTAGAAAAATAAAGACTTAATTTAATTAGAAATAGCTATCAAAATACTAGGGAAACGAAATACTTAAAGAAAAAGTTAGGAAGGAGTTTTACCAAAAAATACTTAAATTAATTATTTTTTTAATTCAAAGTCTTAACTATTTTTAATTATTAATTATAGCAAAATAAATTACAGAAAAAATAAGTAAAGTATATAATAATCTGTTATTATTTTTTAAAATTAAATAAAACAAAAGTAACACAAAGCTCATCTCGCAAAAGGGCGACGCACAGTGGAGTATTCGTATCAAAATCCTGGCCAAAAGTCGAAAATTTTAAATTTGTTTAAAAACAGTAATATATATGTTTTTGGATAGCCTAGTAACTGATGCATCATGTAATGCATGTTTTTCGACCATAATTCATATCCAAAAGATGCAACACTCGGTTTAAAAGCAAGTTTCTTCATTTACGGCAAGAGATTTCAGCGTTTTCTATTACTTCGTCTTGCATTTTTTACGGGCTCTTTAAATTAATTTACTGGTTTGATACTTAGTATAATTGTAGTAAAATATATGTATTTTAATTATATGTATCTATTAGCTTGAAAAATAATATGACTTTATTTTAAAAAATTGTAAACTTTTTTTTTCTAATTTTTTTTCAAAAATTCACATTTCAAAAAGCTTTTTGAAGGGGTGTCGCGGCTTGTCGCGCCCAATTTCAACTATAATCGTAATTATTACAGTATTGAGTGTCTATTCCAAGAAAAAAATGTTCCCCCAACATCCACCATTTTTATAAAAAAAATTATTTATATAGCGCCATTTTTATTTTTTCGATAATTTTTCGACGGGTGATCGCAAAAGCTATACAAACATACGCACTTGTATTTCTAATAAACTATAAATTATGTGCAGGTGTTTGGATAAAGGTATATAAAATTCATTTTAGTCAAGATTTAACATCAGTATTTTAAATTCAGTATGTAATTTCTTATTTTTCTGATGTAAATTTGCTATAAGAAGAAAATTTCTACATATTCCAAAATTGCCCTTTCTTAGTCATGTAAATAGTCCCATCTATTTACAGCTTAGTTTTCCATTTATGTAGTAAATTGTGTCCAAAGCAAAAACTCCCCATTTTTGGTTCTCAAAGGTTGGCAACTGTGACTTCGGGTCATTGAAGTGTGAGTGTGTGAACAGAAAAGTGCTGGCTTGAAATAAATTACTTTCTCCTCGAGCTTGGAATGAGATTTTATGGGTTTGCAAAGGGGAGCATCTTTTAAGCAGTGCCCTTATATGATCTGCTCTAGATAAAGGCCAATGAAAAAGAGCAAGCCTTATAGCAGTGAGACCCTATAACTTCTTCTTCCAGAGGGGTCCGATGGTGCTCTCTCTCTCTCTCTCTCTCTCTCTCTCTCTCTCAAAAAAAAAAAAAAAAAAAAAAAAAAAAGGAAGAAGGAGAAGAAAAAGAAAGTGATTCTGAGTGAAGACGAATATCAGAGTTCAAAAGAATCGAAATGAAAAAGTTAATCTTCAGAAGTCATTAGAAAACTAAGATCCAAATAGTAACTACATTTAGAAAAGTGGAAAATCTGAAAACTTTTATGATAAAAATTGATTTATAGATAAGTAGTATTATATTTATAAGTATTATTATAAGTAAAGTATTACATTTATATATTTTTATTGTGGTTAAGGCAGCGTTTCTCAACCTGTGGGGCGCGCCCCCCAAGGAGGCGCAGAGTGTTTCCAGGGGAGGCACGAGAAAAACCAAAGAGCAAGTAATGATGCACGATTTTTAAAAATCGCCTAATTTATTCTCATTTTTACTCAAAAATATATCCATTTTCGCTTAAAATGTTCATTCAAACTTTACTGATAACATTATTTTGTAGAAAATTCGACTAAATGTACATTGTTAAAGATTAAAAAACTGAATGTATGCTGAACAATGTGAAGGGGGGGGGGTGGTACCGTAAGTTAGCCTTTGTTGGGAGGGGGCGAAGTTAAAAGGTTGAGAACCGCTGGGTTAAGGCACGGCTATTTTCCTCACGGGAAGGTTGCCTTGGCGGAGGGCTTTTTAAGAGGCTCTAATGCGTATTCACGTGACATCTGGAGAAAATCGCCCAAAACTCTAGACCGTTAGATCGACAGCCACGTGGTATTACATTTATAAGTGGTATTATACAAAAGCAGTACTTCCCAGTAAGGGACACTCCCCGGACAAGACATTTGTTAGAAACCAACTTCGAGTCGTTTAGCAATATATCGCCAAATTTGGCGACAACACGCTTTTTTATATAATTTAAGAAGTATATAATACTAAAAAGTAAGTCAAAAGTCAACAGTAATGATTTTAACGTTAAAACACATGAAAAATATTTTTGGCCAGGATTTTGACACAAATACTCCACTGTGGCGACGTCGGGTACACAACCTAAGTTACCTGATCAGAAAGACGAAGCGAAAGGTACCAGCTGTCTACGACCGAACTGGTTTAGGATATAAGGTAACTTGTACAAATCTTGTCACGAATTTACAGCACTGTATTCCTGCTCCTTGTCTTGTTTACCGCCTCCCAAACGAGATCATTTTTCGTATTTCCTTACGCGAGTTAAATAGTTCCCTCTATTAACTGGATTAAATAAAAAAAACGAGTTTTCCTAGCTTAACCGGCGACGTCACTCATCGAATTTGGCAACGATTAAAATCATATATTAATTGTAAAAAATTCGTTAGAGCGAATTCCGAGATCTAAATGAGACACTTTTGAAAATAGAAAAGTTAGCTGTATATATAAGTGCCGCGAAGTTTTACGGTTGGTTGGTTGGGCTGGCTGCGTCACAAGTAGAAACTGCCGTTCTACATGATAAATAGAAAAGTTAGTGTTTGTATTATAATAGATGTTATAAATCCAAAAGTTTCATAAAATTCTATTTTGACGTGTAATACTGTGATCACTTGAAAAACATGCATCACTTGAATCACATGTATAGAAGAAAACACTGGTGGATCGTTTTGCCCATTAAGATCATTTTAGGTCACATTCCCCTACGTTTACATAATTCGTTTGCTCGTTATTCTCGAAATGAATTTTTTTTCTTCAGATGTGAATGTATCAATCGCTGCCAAAAGCAATTGTAGTTATTATTTATATTAATAAACTGTACTTTCAAATAAGAATATTTTAAAACTTAAAAAATATGCAGTAATAATTTTTAAAATATGTAATTGAATATTTTTTTATTCATTAAAATAAGTACTAAAATTATTCATAAACTTTTTTCTAAATTTCATTTTACAAAGTAAACATTGACTTACCCGAGGATTCAATTTAGGACGTATTGAAAGAATGTTTGATAACTCACAGCAGAAAAAAATCTGAAATTTTTAATGCAAAATAATTATGCATGTGTTTTCCGTTTTTATTTGCTTTATGTATCCCGATAAGAAAAAAAAAGACTGCTATTAAAAAAAAATCTGAATTAAAATTTACAATATCAGGAAATTTTAGAATTACGATTTGATGTAACGTAAAACTGCTTAAAAACTAAGAAATAAAAGTTCAAGGAATATCATTTAATCTCTTTTGTATATTGAAATTGAAATTCTTTCTTCCTTTTTATTTACAAAAAAATTGAAAGTAGAACATTTGCTTCAAGAAAAATTCACCAGCTAGCTTAATTAATAGAAAGAAAAAATGTCATGAATAAACAAAGAAACATTTTTAAATGATAAGGAGAATATAGTCTTTACGTTTTCATATTCTTTTAGTTTAACTTTAGTAAAAGATACAAAAGAAAACTTCTAAATGAGTTTTTGTTCTATTTCAAGAAAATTATTGCACTGTAAAAAATTCAGGAACGGTCCTTGGAAATAATTGGAAAAGTTGGACTCACAAATATCATACAGAAAATAAACATTCCCATTAGTTACATGAAAATACTAGGAATTTTAATGTACAAAGCAGTTTAGTGGAACTGATTTGAACTGAAAAGGACTTTTCAATTAAGATCAGATGAAAAAATGGAGGAAAAGAAATATGCTAATATGACAAAACTATATCAATATTTTAAATCCTCTTTACACCAGGCTGAAAATAAGGCAATGAGACAAAAAGAAGAATAAACAAAACCCTCAAAAATTCATCATGAGACGAAGACAATGAAAATGTATACTACAGGAAAAATAAGCCTGTATTAAAAGGATAAGTTCAAAAAGTGAAGATGGTAAACAGATTTAAAGAGTATTTAAGAAAGACACTAAGGAATTAGTGCTAGAGGAAAATGAAGATCTTGGGATAAAAAAATAGAGAAAAATTGAGACAGATATTGGGGGAAACAATGAATAAAGGCATTGCAAAAATACTAGAAAATAAAGGAGTAATACACGACAAAGAAAATCTCTTAAAACTGGGAAGAATAGTACAAATATTTGCTTATGGAGACAATATATGAATCCTAACTAATATTATAAATGCGAAAGTGAGTTTGTTTGTTTGTTTGTTTGTTTATGACGCTTTCACGCCTAAACCGCTGAATCGATTAGGATACATTTCGGTTTAGATATAGATGGGACCCTGGAGTTGGTTATAGGCTACTAAGAATTTTAGATTTTTAATTACTTTTTTAATTATTAATTAAAAACCGTTTTTATATTGCTTGGCGAGTTTTGCCCGTATCATATGATTCATGTTTTGAGCTAACAAGAATGCTATTAATTTAATAAAGAAGCACGTGCATCCGAAAAACATTAAATAATACGGAAATTATGCCAGTTTTATGCCAAATATATCTATCTCTAATAGTAAAAATGAATGTTCTCCAGACAAATCTACAGAAAGCAGAGCTTTGAAAATTTGAGCATGCCTGGACCCATGACTTCGGTAAAGTGTACCTGAGGCTCGAAAATTTTAATTGCTTCTCTAACTATTAATTAAAAACCGTTTTATCGCCCGCACAAAATGATTTATGCTTTTGAAATAAAGCAGAAATTCTATTTGCAAAATCACATGCATTTGAAAAATATAAATAAGTATGGCAATTATGTTGATTTTACGCCAAATTAAAAAGCATAAATAAAGAAAAGTGTACTTACGTATTATCCCGGCGGTCCGCCAAGACGAGCGATTTTTTGCCGAGATAAATGCCGGGCACATGAAATTATTAATGGTTTTGAATACGAATGGCAACAGTTTGGCAACTCATTTGACGAAAAAACAGTTTGGCGGGAATGACCGCCGGGATAATAGGTAAGTACCAAGAAAAGTCCAGATGTGTTTCTTAAAGTTCGTAAATTTCCAAATCCTACAAATAATATAAATGTGTACGTTTATGTGTTTGGATGTTTTTGACTGAATCACACAAAAATGGTTGGAAAAATTTGTAATGAAGATAGCTTATGCCCTGGATTAACATGCAGGCAACCTTTCAAGCATATGGCATAAATAATTCTGTTACAAAGACACTCAAAATAATGCTAATGCATTGCGCTCTATGGAAATTTTGTAGCAACTAAACCGATTTTAAAACTTTCTTCACTGATTGAAAGTCCTAGATCTATATGGTCCTAGGACAGTATAGGTCCTAGGCGTATATGGAGAATTCCTCTGTGTGGAATTTTCTAAGGGATCCTATCCCGTATTTTCGCGAGGTTTTTGAAAAAAACACGGAAAACTGCGAGCGGCTAGGTCGACAGGCGCGACCGGTGTTTGAACCTGGCACCTCCCACTTTCCAGGTTTGAGAGCAGACCCTCTTAGACCCTGGGGGGACCCTGAGTGTTATAGGCTACATTTTAAGCATATATCACAAATAGTTCTTTTACAGGGATACTAATAAGAATTACATTACGCTCTATGTGTATCTCTGTAAGTACTGAACCGATTCCAAAACTTTTTTCACTGATAGTAAGCTACACTATTCTTGGGTATTATAGGTTAAAATTAATGCATGTAGCGCAAATAGTTCCTTTACAGGAACACTCAAAATAATTCTTATACATTACGCTCTATGGGTATCTCTGTAACTATATAGAACCGATTCTAAAACTTTTATCGCTAATAAAAAGCTGCACTATTCCTGATTAACATAGGCTAAAATTCATGCATATAGCATAAATATTTCTTTTACAAGAACACTCAAAACAGTTCGCAAATACTGTCGTAACTGTCTCTATTCGCCAAATGCTTGAAAAAAATCTAAATTTAGTAATTCTGCATACTCTCTTATTTTAACCGAAGTATACTACCATGCATTATACTTCATTTAAAATAAGTAAAAAGCAAATAATATTTAAATGCAGTTTCTTTAGTCGCAAACATATTTGTTATTCACACATAATTCGTTTCTCTCGGGACCTATTTCTAAAGCCGACGCGGACGAAGTCACGGGTAGCCGCTAGTCTCAAATAAATAATTGGTTTCTTGGAGCAACCTATACTATTGGAACTTGAGAAAGCAACAACAAAGACATTAAAATACGAAAGATCAAGTGTTTGAAGTTGTATACCAGCAGAATAGATAAAAAGTGAAACGGATAATTACTCAGATTAATTACACAGTTGCTCTAAAAACGCTTAAATGAAGAAGACGACGAATAAAGAATGAGTGAAACTGAGAATTAAAGCACATTTAGATCAGGAAGATTATGTAAGGATAGTACGCTTTGACTTAAATAAACTTATTGAAAAGAAATGTCTTTGGGAAATCAAATGCATCTTTTATTTATTGATGTAGAAAGTCGTATGATAATGTCCCAAAACAAAATTATTTAATGTATTAAATGAAATGAACTTAAAGAAAAGTATTATTAGGGCCAATTCAGGAGCTGTACAAATAATCAAAAACAAAGATCAAAGTAAGCCAAATATTTTCAAACGGTTTTATAGAAGACTAGCTAAAGTACGGAATGGATATTGTTAAAGCAAAAAATACAAATGGAAAATAAATAAATAAATATTAAACATATTTTTAAATCTAGTCGCCTTAAAAACTATTTTAGAGTATTCGTTAGGCATGTTCTATCTATACTTGATTTTTCTAAATACTGTTTGGAATGTGCATCATAATCAGTGAATGTGTCGTATTTGTCATTCTTGTTCGATAAAATACTTCTTTAAAATCGAAATCTATTAATTAAAATCACCTAATAACAAAGTTTTAATTCTCGCGTGGCATATTCTAAGTATACTTAACCTTTATTTTCATGAATATAGACACCATTATTCCAATTAAAGAAACAGTAGTGTCAGGCAATTACTGGACAAACATGGAAGATATAGATAAGCTGGCTCGAATTTCGGGAACTTAATTTTTTTAATCCAAATTTGGCGATAAATCACCAAAAAGTGGCAAACTTTCGCGAATTTTCACGTTTAATCCGGCAATCCTTAAAAAGTCAATCGCCCTTTCACCAGGTACACTCATGTCCATAAATTAAGGATAATGAAGTTCAGGCAAAGAAAGAGAAAGAAGCAAAACAAATTTGACTTATTTGTAAAGTCTATTTATTAAACAAAAAGTAAAGAGCAAAAAAGATGCTATATGTTTGACATAATTAATAAAAATTGCAAGTTTTACTCCCTTGACCAAATTTCAAAAAAGAACCTATTTACAAAAAACAGTATAACATGTTTAGTAGGATGGTTAATACGGAGTATGTCTCCCGGACGATGCAATACAGGCCTGACAACGCCTAGGCATGCTGAGTATCAAATGATCAATCTGATCTTGGGGAATATTACACCACTCATCAAGCAATGCACTCCGAAGTTCCGGTAGACAGGTGGGAGGGGGTTGACGGGCTGCAATTCGTCGGCCAAGCATATCCCACACATGCTCTATTGGATTCAAGTCCGGTGAGTATGCTGGCCAATGCATACGGGTGATATCCTCCGATTGAAGGCATTCGTCTACAATGTTTGCACGGTGAGGACGGGCGTTGTCATCCATAAACACAAATTCAGCACCCATGGCGCCCCGAAACAAACGTACATGTTGTTCCAGAATGACATCCCGATAGATGTGGCCTGTCATCGTTACACTCTGAACATGCAGGTCAGTTCTGGAACCAAGAATAATTCCTCCCCAAACGAGCCATCCTGCACCACCGTAACGGTGTCTTTCAATGGTGTTCTCTTGGTGGTAACGGGTACCTGGCGCTCTCCAGATGAATGTCCGGCGAGAATCAGACTCCAAACTAAACCTGGACTCGTCGGAAAACATCACACAAGACCACTGTTGCGGTGTCCACAATGCATGCTCTCTACTCCAGGTTAATCGCAGGCGACAGTGAGTTGCGGTAAGTGGAACACATCTGACAGGCCTACGAGCATATAGACCAATGTGCCCTAAGCGTCTGTACACGGTCTGCCTTGAAACTGTCGTACCGGTAGCTGAAGAGAGCTGACGAGACAGGTCTGATGCTGTACTCCGTCTGTTTCTTTTGGCAGTAACTGCCAAATAGCGGTCCTCATTCGGCGTTGTAACTCGCGGGCGACCTGTGCTGTAACGTCTACTCACATTACCATCATCTTGGAATCGTTGCCAAAGCCTGGAGATGACACTCTGGGCGATTCCAAGTTCCTCGGATACTTCCAGCTGGGTACGTCCACATTCCAGTCGTCCGATAATTCTGCCACGTAAAACATCATCCAAATGCCTCCTTTGTGCTATAACTATGCGGTTTTTGCACTGAAAGGCTTTCACAGCGCTTGTGAACAATTTTACTTCTTTGCCACCATTCCTTATATACCCCTCTCTTACACTCTCGTCATTGTGACGTATCATCCACGCCATCTGGCGGTTTCCTGTAATTTGCATATTCTTCTTCAAGATGTGTGTGATCATTCCACAGGTGACATTTTTATTTTAGAGATCAATTTCTGTGTGATTCTGAATTATCCTTAATTTATGGACATGAGTGTAGATAAAAATTTTGTCTGAAATTAACAGCACTCAAGAATTTTGCGGCATCTCTTTTTTCTTCTGTGAAACGAAGGAAAGTATGAAAAGAACGTTTTGTCCCCTTACTCTGCGTTTGGGTGAAAATTCTAAAAAACCTTGAAAATAATTTTTAGGTATTTCTGTTAGTTACATTTTAAAGCAAGAATTTTGCGGCTGTCTCTTTTAGCCTCTGAGATATGAAGATAAATGGGAAAAGAACGTTATAGAACGTTTTAGCCCCTAACCCCGTTTGGGTGGGAATTCTAAAAAACCCTGAAAAAGATTTTTAGGAATTTACGTTAGTTACATTTTGAAGCAAAAATTTTGCGGCATCTTTTTTCTCTTCTGAGATACGAAGGAAAATGTGAAAAGGACGTTTTGGCCCCTTAACCCCGTTTGGATGAAAATTTGAAAAAACCCTGAAAATTAATTTTATGTATTTCTATTAATTACATTTTAAAGCAAGAGTTTTACGGCTATCTCTTTTTGCCTCTGAGATATGAAGGAAAATGTGAAAAGAACTTTAAAGAACCTTTTGGCCCCCTTATCCCTGTTTGGGTGCGAATTTCAAAAAACCCTGAAATTGATTTTTAGGTATTTGTATTAGTTAAATCTTAAAGCAAGAATTTCACGGCTATCTCTTTTCCATCCCCTGAGATATGAAGGAAAACGTGAAAAGAACGTTTTGTGTCGCCACTGGGTTCGAATTTTTAGAAATCGCTTCTTAAATAACGCCTTGGGCACAAAAGCTATAAGCTCCTAAAATGTCATGTCAATATCTCCGGTAGATTTGGCTGTGCAGTTAATGTATGTCAGTCAGTCAGTCAGGACATCTTCCTTTATATATAGAGATAAAGGACTCGGACAGTTATTCTCTATTTCCCGAACACTTTTTAAAGTCTACTTTGGAAAGCATTTGGCAATTTTGAAAGAGGGCTCTTGAGGCATGGGCTTATTGTGAATGAAGCGCTAATCTTTACTCTGCAATTTTTAGACGACCAAGTCATAAATGCAGATAGTGAAACATATTTTGGGGAAATGGTGGTAAAAATTAAAGAAGAATCTGAGAAATGTGGGCTCTACGTGATTGTCAGCAAGTCCCAATACCTATATATTGGAGTAAATGAGATCGATCTAAATCTAAAAAAATAATACAAAAAGAAAGTATATATACAATTCTATTGTAGAAAGTATACTGCTTCACAGAACAGAGTGATGGAGAATTATGGATGCAGAAAGAAATTAGTGGAAAAGGATACTCAAAGACGATCATGTATGATAACAATAATTGAGAAAATAAGAAAGGAAGAACCAAAGAAAGGATGAAATTGAAGGGAGCCATATTAGATGATCTTAAAAAGAACCCCACTAATTTGGTAGTGTATATTAAAAGAATGAGTGGTGAAATTATCGAATACTGCATCTCCAATGAAAAAAAAAGGGAAAAGAAAACAGAAAGATCACAGAAGAAATGGATAGATGTTAAACAAATTATGAGTGATAGAGGTCTGGAAGAAACATGGACCCTTGCTTGAAGAGCTGGAAAAGACTCCTACAGGATTTTTTTCCAAATCTTTCCGAAATATCTACAGATTTCGAAAAGTATCTCATGTTGCTAAGGACGAACTTTCATACATATACACATAAATATGTAGGGAAAGGTGACACAAAATTATCCCTTTAACAGGTATAAAATAGCATAAATGTTTAAAAAAAACTTTGCCCCTTTGCTATCATATTTTATACCATATTTTGCATCATAAATATATTTTAATAATATTTTAAAAGTGCAATGCCTAATGAAAAAAAAAGAAATTTTAGAAAGTGTTTAAAGGATCATTTTACCCTCAACATAAGGGCAAAATGATCCTTTATTTGAAAATACTTATAAAATGTTTTTTTATCGGCAAAATAAAAGATATAAAAGTAATTATGACTATACATGATGAAATAAAATAAATTTTAAAATTATACAGCATGCATGATTTATTTTATTAATATTACTGGAGCGCTCCGAAAAACATAACGAACTTAAGAAGTGTAATTCACATCTAAGAATATACTCTATTAACTAAATTAAGTCATATTTCTGCAAATTAAAGACTGTATTTCTGAATAAATAGCAAAATTAGTGGTTACTTTATAAGAGCTATGATAAAACCCAGTTTTATTCAAGAATTCTACTCGGACACATATTACTCCGATAGTTTAAATACCGCCATTGCTTCTTGACTTGGTACAACTGGCTTATGTGTTAAGTATAGTAGATACTGCTGCCTGTCTGGAAAAAAGAAGAAAAAAAACATATGTGGATCATTTTCCCCGCTGGGATCATTTTATGCCACCTTCCCCTACAGATTATCAAACCTGTCTCTCATTTTCCTACCTAGGTGGAGTTTAAAACTTTTGTATTACCCGAAACGTAAGTACTGTAAGGTTACCCGGGGTAAAATGAGTATAGTTATTTTTTGTTGTTTTCCTTTTACTGGACAACTGTTTTCTAAAATAAAAAAGTGTGGTTAAAATGCTCACATATCTGGCAACGTTTAAGCTCGGCAAAAAAATCTGGCAGCACATTTACTAGGCTTAGCAGCCATTTTTTTTAGAAGATAGAACACAGTGATTTTAGTGACTGAGAAACTTCATTCCATAAAAATTTAGAGGAAGAATGTTAGAAATCTATTGTTTGAATTTTGTAGAAGAAATGTTACTCTAATAGAAAAACTTAAATAAATTTTCGCTCTCACAAAAATTTATAGCATGTTTAGATACACAGGGTAAAATCCGCATAGCCAATATTTTTGAGTTCAAGATGGGAATGCATGAATAATGATCAACGTTCTAAAACCTTTGACAACAAATTTAGGTTTAGGGAGATTTATGTCACGCATTTACTCTAAATCCATTAGATGTAATGCATATACGTGTATGTGAAAGATAACAAATCATTATCTTAATAGGTGTAAAGAGGCCAAACTCTGTATTTATTAGTATTACCAACTAGGCTTATCATTTTACTTACTATATAGGTTACTGAACCTGTACAAATTAGTACAGTAGAAGACCCAAAATCCGCACTGTGTTTGTTCAATGTAAACTGTGAAATCTGCTTAGCCATTTACAAGGTAAAAAAAAAAGCAGTATAACCGCTGAGTAAAGCTAATAAGTAATTCTTCCTTGAAAAGAGTTATATTTAAGAACTTGTGACCTCTAATCGCAACATTGATAACTTTCAGATGACCGGCAGTTACATAATTGACACTGAAATACAGTCACAAGATGCAGGCTATATAAGATACACCTATCTCTGACAGATAAAGAGAGTGGAAGTAAAGGTGGAAAATGTTTAAACTACTGAACAGGTGGCTAAAGACTAATTTGAAAAACAGGCTATGGAAGTAAAAAAGGCCCAAAAATAAGAAACTGTAAAAATAAACAAAACTATAAATGAAATCGAAATTAATCCAGTGTTTCTCCCTGCAGTGAATCCAGTGATTGGTGACTGGGTCGTTGTGAAATTTGTGGTAAAAAAGTATCTTCAAGAATTTATAGGTCTTATTATTGAAACTACTGAAAAAGTAAAATAGACTGTGAAGTTTGCTACAAATTAATTTGGCGGATTATTCTATCTCTTTGCCGAGAAAGTTGACATAGCTGATGTGCAGCATAACGAATTGCCAGAAAGCTACCTCAACTAAGTTGCAGTAGTCGTTGCCAGTATACCTTTTGTTCATAAACTTTGTTGCAGCTGTTAACAATAAATTGTAATTATTTTTGATTAAAAAATGATCTTGAGTAAAACTTTAGACTACTTTCTCATTTTCTCCATTAATTATAGTGTAATTCAACTTTTACCAGCATATACCCATTTTACTCCGAACCACGGGGTAAAATAGGTATGCACCAGGGTAAAATGGGTATAGCTCTTTTCACGAAAATTAAATTAAAAAGTAAAAACAAATTATGTTCAATTTAGACCTAAGATACACAATATAAATAATATTGAACAAAAACACAATTATATTTCATAATGTTTCTGCTATGGAACATCAAAAATAAAAGAGCTGATTTTTATACCCATTTTACCCTTCGTGACCCTACTATTTTTTTTTTCATGAATGTATGTCCATTACAAAGTTCTTTACAAATACAGAACAAAGTTTGTCTTGTAAATTCTGTATGTGAGATCTTTGAAATTGTATAACATACTTTTGAAACTAATTCGCCTTTATCATGAAGATTGTGTAGCATGATACATCTTTGATCAGTATCATGCCTTGAAGGCACAAAATAATATTTTTAATGCTAATTTTATTAATATAGCATTTAATATCTTTTATATATAATACAAGTGTAAATAAACTAAATTTCTTCAATTGTGTTTTCAATTTCAAGTATAGTGATTTTATGAAACATGCATGACAATTTTCACTTGAATATCCGATACTGATAGATTTAAAACTCCATATGACTGTAGGATTGTTAATTTACATATTTGACCATTATGAAAATATAAATATTCATATTGCTTCATTAAGTTAATTAAAAATGATGATGTATTATTCTTTTATTCTTTATTACTGTTATAATTAAGCTATCTGTATTTAAATTTTGTACGATAAAGAGAGCGAATAATAATTTAGATGGTAAAGCTTAGATTTGGATAGTCCATTAGTTAGTTTGGTTGGTCGTCTTGAAATTTAATGAATTTTTATTCACATCCGTTGTAATTAGACTCAAATTCTATTAAAAAAACACCACGATTCCAGATTCACATTCTATATTCTTCCTTTCAAAATCTAGATTACTTATTTCAGAAAACAAATAAAATAACATAAATATACAAAAAGTCATTTGTAGTAGAATCACACTTTTCTAGATTGTTACACAAATAACGACTTACGTATTTGTAAATTTTCGATCAAAGCTTCAATGTCAGAATTACAAAATTATTTTTGGATGTCAAACATTAATCTGTCATTTAATATATGTTTCTAGAATAAGAAAATAAGAAAAACCTACTCATTTCAGATTTTTCGATGTGCTTCACAATTCATTGAACAACGGAAGTCCAAAAAACTATATATTAAAAAAGTTTAATTATTTTTCCGTAGCGAAAACTTATTCTAGGAAAAAAAAATATTTTTTTTTATCATATTTAGCTACATGTCCCCTAGTCAACACCTGTTTCGTAAGCTTTGGGATATTAGATTTGTTTATTTATTAATTTAGCCATCTGCTACTAGCAAACACTCTCATGCATGGTTTCAACTTTGAGAGAAACAGATGTAGTTTGATGTGTAACAGTTGCTGTAAATCCCACAGAATTATCTAATTTATTTTCAGCTCCATGCCAAAAAGTTAGAAAAGCAAATAGTCTTTTCAGTGATAATTGATTATTCATTTAATATTCTTATTTGGAATTTGGAAGCCCAGTGATATAAAGGTCAGCACATTCTGCTACCATGCCACAGGTCCGGTTTCAATTACAGGGCTGATAATGATAACACAGCCTTTCATCCCTTGTGTGGGATGATAAAATGGTGACCAAGCGTGCTTGGTGAACTAAACGCTGGTAGAAATGACTATCTGGCAGGGACATATGCTTCCTCTTCTTAGTGCCCATTTTTGTGAAGCCGTGGCTTGAATACGGGGAGTGTAGTGGATGTCTACAACATTTTGGCGTCCTACTTTCAAGGTTTTCACTAATCTTACATTAGAACACCACGCAAAATGTAGCTTTGTTTTTCTCATCAGAGTATATTTGTGTGATGTTTTAGGGGAGAGGTCATGTGATCTGATGTAACGCAAGTACGTAACTAACATTATTAGGCCCCGTTGGTGTCTTTATGGCAGTGCTGCCACATTTAAAGTTCGGACCATCGAACTTTTTTAATACTAAACTGATATCGGAATTTTAGTTGTAAACCATGAAGTTTTTATTACTGATTATCCAATGCCAGTGAATTTACGACCGTTTCACGTATTCATTACCGTTCCATTGCTTGCTGCTAAGATGTTTGAAACAATGTCAAAATGGTTCTTGGTCTAAGCCAGCGGTTCTCAACCTTTTAACGTCGCGCCCCCCAACAAAGGCTAACTTAAGGTGGCGCAGCTTGGTCAGAGTTGCACCACAGCCTCGAGAATATAAGATAGTTCTATTGTACCAGGCGACATATTTCAGAGGGTTTCAAATGGTTAGTTGTGAGGTATATCAAATGCTCAAAAGAAGTAGAATCAGAAAACAAATAAGTCGTTACAGATTTTGTTTTACATTGGGTAAATCCGGAAGGGTTGCCTCACCTGGAACAGATGCCGCTCCCCTTGTATTTCTTGTAATTTTCAATAGATAGCAGTCACACTCGCAGTCGGTGTGCATTGAGATTTCCTTAACTCGTGTGCAACAGGAACCTCTTTCAGTACTATAGCTGTAACTATAAAATCTTTATTTTGAGTATTATAAAATTTTTCGCATGATTTCACTATCTAAACTTTTAAACACGCTATGCTTAAATGTTTTTTTTTTACGCTAATTACTGAATGTATGATTTCGAAGTACTTTGTACATGGTTACACCATTTTCCGTTGCGAGAACAGACAACTGTGCTGTGTAACATCTGTACCGTACAAAATGGGAGAGATGCCGCACTGCCATTCCGGTATACATGCCGCAGTTTCTTTTGTACGGGACGCCGCAATTAGCAAAATTTTAATTTCTCACCTTCACTGATTTTTTTTATTTTATTGAATTTATGTTGCTGGAGTATATTTGCTGGGTTTGATTAATTAACTTTTTTTTTCATTTTGCACAAACTGAGCAAGTTGGGCTTGTTATTATTCGTTAATTGTCATTGTAATAACGATGCATTTTATTGTTCTGGCATGAATGGAATATTGTTTTTAAAAACCTTATAAATTGTTAATTTGCTTACAATTTTTAATAGAAATGCCCACATTAAATAAACAAAACAATGTTTACATTGTTTTATTATATTTGTGTACAATTACAATGTTTTATTATGTCGTTAAAAATATAAGAATTTAATTTATGTTGTAAACTAAGCAGGCAGACCAATATTGATTTATACCTGCTAGTACGTCTCTTTATACTAATTTAGTATCGTTTTGTTATTAAATAGGTAATTATAGTCCTGGTATGAAATTTTTTTCGACTGTTCTTTATTCATTATTTCATTAAGTTCTTATGACAGACGCGGCATAACTCCCGCACAAGAGCATCGTATCACCCACAATGCAATGTTTTATATATATTTAAACATTTTTTTTTTTTTTCGGTCGTAGTACACATGTTCTGTATTATACTACAAATAGCACAGCATGATTTGTTTTAGTATATGTGCAGTCTGGGATGTTTTGCACAAATTCAATGGAATGTTTTGTATATGCGGTATTAAGTCTCGGAATTAACTTATGTTAATTTTAAAAAAGTCCCTTACTTTAGAAACAACTTTCGTAGCTAATTTTAGAGTAAAAGATACCACTGCTGATACGCTTAATTTAAAACTGTCACATAATCGAAAATTAAAATTGGTTGAATTCATTGAAAGCAAAAAAAAAAAAAAAAAAAAAAAAAATTGCTGAAATAAATTTCATTATTTCTGTAAGAATTACATGTAGTTTCTACTGTATGGTAGAAAGCGAATTTGTTGGAAAACTTTTCCTGCAAGTATGATTATTATTAAAATTAAAAAGGTACTTACATATTATCCCGGTGGTCATTTCCGCAAAATGAGTTGCCAAACTATTGTCAGTCGTATTCAAAACCATTAATCATTTAATGCTCCCGGCATTTATCTTGGCAAAAAATCGCTCGTCTCGGCGGACTGCAGAGATAATACGTAAGTACCAGCAAAAAATTTTAAAACCTGCTTTTCTTAATTCAAACTTTTCTTAGATAGGCTATGTTCTATCAATCTGAGAACATCTGCACAAATTGTACATAAGAAAAGGTTAGAAATAGGGCAAGACGGGTAGAGTGTAACAAACTATCTGATATCAATTGCTTAGTCATAGAAGGTTATAACACACCTATTATACAAATATATGCTACATTTACTTATGTGATTTCGAAACAATCAACATTTTCACAACAATTTCCACAACAATACAAAATGAATATTATTGAATTTTAACTATTGAAAGTAAGTTTCATTACTAAAAGTAATTTTGTTTTACCTTCCTTGTTCTCTTATGTACAATTATTTATTTTTCAAATATTCTGATCACCATGTTATGGTCCTCACACTACCAAAGCCAGAATTAAAATATATATATATAAATATATATGTACTAGGAATTTGTAAAAATGTATATATTTTAGTCTCAATGCGGGGTACAATGCGCGGTACCCCTGGTGAATGCATTCACTTAAAATAAAGATGTATCTATTAAATATAGAGATTGGGGTCTCCATAGAGAACATAAAAACACTTCCAAAAAAAGGACGGGCCAACATCAATCCCAAACAGAGTTCATTTTATTTAACAGACAAATTCAAACAGTACAGATTATGAGCTATCCCGACATAAGATGTATGACACAAGCAGTATCGCTCTAAAGAAGGTGAAATTAAACGTACAGAAATTGTTATGTAAATAATAAACTTAAATCGAACGGATTGCGAAGTTCTGTACGTCAAACTACTGCGTCCAAACTGCAAATTTGTGTGTTCTTTGGAAACCTACATTTAAAAAAATAAATTCAAGTTGTATCAAAGTTACCACCTCCTGTTCCTTTACGTAGTGCAGAAAGGAAAGCAGAAATGCTAATTTTTGAATTTAAGTAAATTTAATACAAAATGAAAAACTATAGCTTAACCTCTAATAAAATTATCATGTTTTCATTTTAAACTATAACAATTTAATTAAATTTGTATTTTCTGTTGAAATTTCATATTTGTCGCACTAATGTTTATTATAAATGTAAATAAAACATAGGGGACCGTCACCCAAAATGATCCCCTTAAGGGGGAAACATGCATAAAATAACACATATCTTTGAAAAATTAATAATTCACGGTATAATGCAGGTAGAGAGTTAAAAATTGACTTGCAGGCTCTGAATGACATGAGGTTTTATTGCAATCTAAAAATAGTTAAAAAAAGGACCAAGATGTGGCGCTGGATAGCAAAAATCAGTGATGCTGCATGAGAATCGTGTATGAAAGGAGCTGAAATCAGAAAGGAATCAGATGCAACAGTAATCGCAGCATGTTGTCGTTACTAGAAAAGGCACTGTTAGTGAAGCTGTGCTGTCAGAATTGGGAATCTGCTGCTGTAACCGTCGTTTGGTGAAGTTTGAGTGCTGAGCCGTCACTTCCGTTATGCTTCCCTTCCCAGGTCCCCAGATATCACTCCATATGGTTATTGGCCCTGTGGTTACTTGAAGTCGTAAGTCTACAGCGATCGACCGACATCAGTAAGGATGGTGAAAGACAACATTTTCCGTTCACCCTGTGTATATAAATAGGTATGTTTAAACTCGGCTGTCCGAGCCTCGTCAGGGGAGACGCCCCTGAACCCCCAATTTTTTTAGTTACATTATTGCGATATTAAAACGATATTAATTGACTGTGTCATTTCATCTCTCATCTTTCGTGTATTTCGTCAGTAACCGTATGTTGAAATTTTTATGATTGTAACCTATTTATAGAAAAATAAATGTGATACATATTCTACAGCTCACGAAATATTTTAACAATAGATTAAACCTGTTGGGAACTAATGGTATTTAAATATATGTAAAATAACATGGCTGTTCCAGCCTCGTCAGTGAGAGACACCCCCCCCCCTAATATTTTAGTTTCATTATTGCCATATTAAAACGATAGTAATTGACTATGTCATTTTATCTCTCACTCCTTCTTTTTTTCTTTTATTCTTCCTTTACATTTATTTTATCGACTGGAAGTAGGACGGTTTCCTGATCTTTCCTTGCAATTGCAAACGTGAGTTGCTGATAACCTATGACCCACGATGAGAACTTGGCGAATTGAAACGCTGAATAAAGATAATTACAAAACATGGAAACATAAAACTTGGACTCATAAAATTAAGAATGCATCAAGAATAACTTGTAAAAAGTGTAAACGCATGGGGCACTGGGCTAGCGAATGTGAAAGTGGAAAAAAGAATAATTTTAAAAATAAGCCTAACAGCCTGGGATTCTTCTCCACTCTGGATGACTCGCCAATAGGGTTACCAGGCGAAATACAGCAACACTTACAGCAAAAATACATTTGATGCATATTCTACAGCTTACGAAATATTGTAACAATAGATTAAAGCTGTTGTGAACTAATAGTATTTAAATATATGTAAAATACATGTGATGCCTATTCTACAGCTTATGAAATATTGTAACAATAGATTAAAGCTGATGTGAACTAATAGTATTTAAATATATATAAAATTATGTCGCCTTTTTGGGACACATTTTTTGGACAAATTTCAATAAAGTGGGTGAGAGATAAAATGACATAGTCATTAATTATGTCGCATACTTTTATGTCGCTTTTTTATGTCGCATTTTTGGGACAATTTTTAATAAAGGGGGTGAGAGATACAATAACATAGTCATTCATATATATATGTATGTATGCATGTAAGAAAATAAACTAAGTACAATGATGAAAGCACTAAAAAAATAAGAGAAAATAATAAACTAATCTAACAATAAAACCTAATAATACAACCGAGGAGTACACAAATTTAGAAAAGTACATATCTTTGTGTACACATAGATGCGTACCAACATAATAACGATAAATTTTTCCTTTTTACTATAAGAAACCGCCTAAAAGATTGAACAAACAAGTTTTACTCTCTCAATAAAAACATTAGATATAAAATATTAAACCGCATGAATTACTTGAAAGTTTTTCTTGCAAAAGGAAAACATTCTTATTTTTTCGTGAACTTTCGTTACTCTCATCGACATGAAAAATAGATATTTGAAAAGAGTTCCAATAATTTATGGTGAAAAAATTAAATACTATATTTTTAGAAACATAACGACAAGCTATTTTTTTTACAACTGAGCAGGAAATTTGCGTTGTGTTCTATGCATTGTGATAAATATAGATTACAAATCAATTACAGTTATTTTCTGCGTGCACATTGATGTAGAAACTATATAAGCTTTATAAAAATTTCTTGTGGATATAAGTATACACGTGTGTGTGTGTGTGTGTGTCTGTGTATGTGCGTAATTTGTGCTTCTATAATGTTCCGTTTTATGCATTTACACGAAAAATTATTTACTCTGGTCAGTGATAGAATTTTTGTTTCCCAGTAGTCAACTAGTTATATTTTTCTATTTAATTATTCCTCGCTTACTTTCCAAAAGAACTTGGAAATCCTCCAATAGAAACTTCGAAGTGTATTGAGAATATGTTTGAGAAAAACTATAAACTTAGTCTTATAGATATGTTTTTTAAAAACTACCATATACTTTAACGGATTTATTTAACGGTGAAGTTTTTCTTTTTCTAAAATTGCTTGGATTAAAAATTAAACGAATAGAGTGCAGTTTGACGTAGAAAGAATTTGTTTTAAAGTTTCAGTAATCTATCCATATTTCTGATTTGAAAATAGTAAGTATGGAAAAGTTGCAGCAAATTTACGTTAGAAATTAAACGTTTATAGAGGTTGGCGTGATCATATAAAAATCGACATTTTCAGAATGAAATATTTTTGAAGCTTTGCATTTAGAAATTATTGGACAGTATTGGATTAAAGTTAAGCTTAAACAATTTTGAAAGACATTTTCCACGTAATTGGTACGATTTCCATGTATCTGGTAGCTTCCAACAGTAGCTGGCAGCATAGGCAAAAAAAAAAAAAAAAAAAATCGTAGGGGAAGGTGACCCAAAATGATCCTAGCTGACAAAACGATCCATATATGTTGTCTTTCAAACAGGCAGCGCTATCTACCACGAAACACATAAACTAGTTGTGCCAAGTAAAGAAGAAGCAATGACAATATTTAAGTGATCGGTGCATTATGTGTCTGAGTAGAATTCTTCCAAAAACTGGGTTTATCATACACGGTAAGCATTAATTTTCCTATTTATTTAGAAATGCAATCTTCAGTGTGCAGAAATATGACTTGGTTTACTGAATAGAGTACATTTTAGATGTGAATTACAAATCCTATATTTGTTATGTTTCTCGGCGTGTTCCAGTAATATACTTAAAGTGCGAAGCCATATTGCCGGGCAAAATGAACTCTCGACTGAAGAATCTGGTCCTAGGCGTCATGGCAGCATTTCAAGCGTTCTCAAAATGCATGACTCCCCATTACATTATTTAATTTATTTCTGTGTTTATTGTAGGCCATACTTTTTTCATTATAATTTAAAAATATTCCATATTATTGTATGTGACACTTTTTATTTTAAAATTTCCATAAATTAAAACATGCATGCTATGCGATTGTAAAATTTATTTTATTTCATTATGTATAGCCATTATTACTTTTATATCGTTTATTTTACCGATCAAAAACAATTTACCATTATTTTCAAATGAAGGATCATTTTGACCATGGGTTGAGGGTAAAATGATCCTTCAGACACTTTCTAAAAATTCGTTTTTTTTCTTCTTTTCATTACTTATTGTTCTTTTAAAATATTATTTAAATATGTTTATGATGCAAAATATAGTGTAAAATATTATAGCAAAAGACCAAAGATTTATTTAAATATTTGTGTTATTTTATACTAGTTTTATCAGTAAGGTCATTATTTTGGGCCACCTCCCTCTACTTACAACCAGGGCAAATTAGGTGCTGAATGAGGAAACAAGCACGGGTACATCGTAAGCCAAGTTCGAGAGTGCACAAAGAGCAGGATGCAGCGGATACCGAGAAATCGCCAAAAAGAAATGGCACCATTAGAGTAAATATAAAATAATTTTAATTATTTTTAAATGCAGTCTCACCATCTGGGGATGGTTTAAGAGAGCTTGCAGCCCAAGCTATTTACCAGAAACCCGTAGAACAATCTTGAGGAGATCAACTATTAAAACCGAACACGGCAGGCAGGCGCCGAATAGAAATAAGTATTTGTATTAACAGCGCAAACTGAAATGATATTCTAAAATGGAAGGAAAATACTGAACAGTGTCAGAGATGGAGTTTAAGAAATGGCAAAAACTATTAAATTTAGTATTAGGAATTAAAATTAGAAATAATTGAAAATGCGTGATGTGACCTACGTCACAATAAGCTGCTAATTAAATACAGTTCCTATGTATTAGGTTTTAACGAAAGTTTTCCCGCCACTGCAAGTATTGGCTGCACAAGCAGTTCGCGTTGGTGTCTTTGCCACTATTTCGCCAAACGATTTTTGTTATTTGAAAGAAAAGACTTGTTTTAGAGCACTGTGTTGTGAAATCTGTAAAACAATACCGTTATGATTAAGTATAAGGTGTCTGAAATGGAACTATCAAGCTACCAGATTGAACCATCATTTACACTCAGTTCTGTTGCAAAAAGTCAGCTACAGAATGACACCGAATCATGTGTACAGCTTAAGGTACTACTGTTGTATCATATGAAGCTGTGAAGATTTGGTACCGAAAGTTAAAAAACGTGGACTAGGATATTAAAGAAGCAAAGCTCTCTGGCTGGCCTAATAATGCTGATGAGGCCCACCTACGACAATCTGTAGAAGAAGATAAAATATTCATCCACTCGAGAGCTAGCTAAAAGAGTTAGACTTTAGTGCCATGTATATTAGTCGCGCTAAGCATCGCATAAACTTGACATATAAGGTCAATAGCTAGGTACCGCGTGAGCTGACTCAAGCAAATCTGGCGGAAAACTTTCGTTTCAACCTGATAATAAGGCAATTCCTATAAAGAAAAAAAAGACTCTCGAAGTTTAAATAATTTTATAAGAACAGTTCGCGATCGTAATCAGCATGTGTTAACCTTTTGAGGCACAACCCATTCCCAATGCTGAAAAAAGGGCAGCCGTTGCCATCGCTCGACTTAACTACCAGCAAGATGGCAGTCGATGCGATGGCAACGGCTGCCCTTTTTTTAGCATTGGCCAATCTATCCAGCTGTTCTCGCATTCTTCCATTTTTCAGCAGATGTCAGTACTGCTAAAAATAATCGCGACAATTTTTTTACGGGAAACGACGTGCTAAAAAGTAAAGGATTCTCGTGGAGCTATGTCACCCGCAACTATTTTTATAGAAATCAAACCTATTCTCTGTGACTGGCAACAGTCAAAACGTCAGGGTTTGGTGTTCCCAGGCGAACATGCGCTAAGGTAAAGCAACATGAAACAGCTTCCTGAGCTAAGTTGTAAAGCGCGTTAAAGGGTTAAGAGAGGACACAGACTTCTGCGCTGGTAGGCGAAAGCAACATGTGAACACATCAAAATTCCGTATTAAAGGTGCTTCGAGATACGCGCGCACGAAACACACGCGACATGTCACTGTCTGTCTCCTGTCGGTTTTATAACTGGAGAATGTAAGGTTCGTCCTTGTCGGTTCATGGCATTGTTATCAACGCTTCTGAAGAACAACTGAATTTTCGTGAGCTTTCCATGAATCACGGGAGGTTCGTTAAAATCCGCTAGCCAAGGTACACTAAAAGATCACCGAAAACACGGGGTGGATACAGCGACACGCAGGTGTATATCGGACTTTGGAACAACGATCATTCCAAATTAGCATTTCACCGGACAATCTTGTCAGTAGGGAAATGTATGGAAAACTTCGTTTGTTATATTGGTGGATTTGTCTGAATACTCTAAAATGGCTGTCAATAATGTAGCGATAATGAAAAGAACGGTAATACTACAGTATGAATATTTTGGAAATTCTTGTAATTTAATATTTTCCCAAATAATTTAGAAAAGATAAAAAGCTATGGTACACACAATAGCGGCACACAAAACAAATAATGAGTTGAAAATCATGTGTCCCAAAATCCAAGCAAGTGCAAAATATAAAATCGTATGATTATCACTGAAGTTTCAGATTAAAACTTTGGAATATGCACACATGATGACTTTCTATTTTTGTCCGCACTTAGATAAAATTTCTTTAAAAAAGAGAAAGCAAATTAAGCTTTACCAAATGATATAAAAATTGCAGCTTATAGAATTTCAAAAAGAAAAGCGTAGAAAAGGATAATAACAAAAATTAAAAGAATATTACGTTTTGCATATGTAAAATGTTGAATAAAAAATAGGAATTTATTAGAAAGATTTAAACCATTGCTTTGAGCAAAAATGGGGATAAAAAATAGACACCAGGGAAAATTTTAAATTCCTTTTGTGCATACTTTAAAATGCTTTCTCCCACTTAATGCCTAGTCATGTGATTTAGAGATTACATATGCATGTGATCTAGATGGTCGCATAAAAAGTCGTTTTCCTGATGTTATCTGTATTAATCTTCTTTATGTTTTCGTTTTCAGGATATTTGTTTTGTTTCTTTACTTCTTGTGAATTTAAAATACTTTCATTTCTTTATTTTTTCAATTCATAATCGAGGATTTTTTGTTAAATATCCTCGTTTTTTGTTAAATATTTTTACTGAGAAGATAAAAAGATAAACCTATACACGTACTAAAGTCTCTTTAAGAATGAATATTTTTAAAACCGTTTATGTAATTCACAACGATTCAATTTTGACTATTAAAGTAATATACCCTTTTAATGTATGCAAGTATATAAATGATTATGAAAGATTATTTAAGTATTTAAAATGTTTCCGTACGAATTCCTTCCATATGATTAGCTACTTAAGGTATGGAACTACACAAAAAATCCTTTTCTTTCATTTTTTTTGTTTGTTTACTTGCTTTATAGGTCTCATGATTAGGATTCCAAAACCCCTTTACTTTTATTTTTACGATAACAAGAAGCATAGTAATGCAAGAGAAAAGGAGCCAAAAGCATAGTATTTTGTGCAGTATTTAATCTATAAAAGCGTTTTCTGAAGAAGTGTGTTTTCGTATATAAATGCCATACATCATAACATGTTTATGATATTGAAGTGAAATTTTCCAGGACATATTGATTATTACTAGCTGTGCTATGAAGCAGAATATAAGATTATTCTGTTTGTTTATTTATTTTATAACTATTTTTTTCTTCACAAAAACGCATTTTTTTTTCTTTTTACATAAAAATTGAAATACTTTCATAATTCTAAGAAATTTTGCAAATATTTTGGTTCATAACACAGATAAAGATGTTATCTATGTACTGTATAAACATTATTAAAAAAATATTTGTTAAAACTGCTTACAGGAGGTATGGTGTGAATGTAATTTTTTTTCCAAAATTTCATTTAAATTTGTCAATACTTCAAAGTTTTTAATAGAACTTCATTAAACCTACATTTAAATTTTTAGTTTTATACCCCATTTTAATTTAAAAAAGGATTTTCATTAAAATTTTACTTTTTGTGATTATTGTGTGAGCAATTTTTATTATTATCTAATTAAAACTGTGAATCTAAACCGTTGTCGTTGTTGTTTATAATATCCTCTGTCTAACTACCATGGAGCTCTAACTACGAAGCGGTGCCAGATCCTACGTCAAAGGAAGTCACTGATGAAAATAGTAATTTACATTTAATTGAGCACAGTGGAAGGACGAGTGACTGAGCACGGGGTTTCCTAAGATCGAACCGATTCCAGATGGGAGGAGAGCACTTGGATTGGCATCCCCTAAAGGTATTGTTTCAACATGGTGACACTGGAGTCACGACTTACGTATCACTTGTTTTACGTTCGTTAGCGGACATGGTTCCATAGTACAAGCGAGAGAGATTGTTACCCTCCCAAGGGCTGACCAGGGTCGGCGTTGCTTCTCTTTTGATAATCTTATGGAAACCGAGTTTAAACCAATTGGCCCACTGCGGGACACAAAATACCTTGCGAAGTATATGAAATTTAAGATATGTATAAAACGTTTTAATATGTCATAAGGATGAATGGCACAGTATAGGAACCTAATTTCGGAATTGCTATGTTATTTTACTGACGAAAAGTTTGCTAACTGATTAAACTAACTTAGACGAAACTGTTATTTGCGCAAGTAGAGATCAACTTTCAAATAGAATAAAAAGGAATTATTGCCTAATTTTGTATTTGTGTATTTATGTACAAGATGTTTAAAATTTATTCTCAGGTATCCTTTATATAAGGCTTAAAAACATTTTAGACCCGTTTTTTAAATTTCAAAATCCCGAACTTTCAAATGTGTGTTAACTCAACCAACGTATGAATTTACTAATGAATTTATTAAGACTATATAAAACTGATTACCGTTAAAAATAGATATATTTTCCCAATAAAATATCAAATTATTATTACGTAAAAGCATTTTTTTTATGTTATACCTTAAGTTCCATCTTAATAATAAAAAATAACCCCTCGAAATTTTGGTAAAAACATTTTTTGGGCATCCTGTAGCTTATAAATCAGCATTATTTTATGAACAAATCATAAAGTGACAGTTAGTCACACTTCATTGAGCATGACATTTAAGTTAAGTCCAAAATTATATAAATAGTATTCCAGTACTGAATTCAATATTTCTAATAACACTCTATAAAGAAAAATCTATTTTGTTTGTATCTATGTTTTTTACGATTTTTATCTCTAAATGTTAGTCTTAAAATAATTTTTCGTAGCTCAAAAGTTTTGCATATGGAAAATTAGAAGGATAAAACTGTAATTTTAAGAAATCTATGTAAATTTAATAAGATTTCCTTTATTTCTCACACTCTCACTTTTCTCTAAGTTTAGAAACATAACCAACAAATTTTAACACCTAAACAAAACTAAAACAGCAATAAATTGTTTAACATGTTTTAAGAAAATTCTCAATGCATTAAATATTAATAATGAATACTTAAACATTCTTCTTAACCAGAATAAATATGTAGCATAAAAATCTGAACTCTGTCATTTGTTTGTGGTGACTAAAAAGTTTAAGAACTATTATCCTTTTATTTAAACAAACGTTAATTAAATGGCTTAAAGGCGAACTTCGAAAAAATGTTTATAAAGTTGCGTGATATAAATCTATAATAACACTTCGAGGTTAGCATTTATCAAATGTTCTTTAAGGATTAAATTTAACTGCATTTAATGGATCTGAAACGTTCTTTAAAAGAACTGCTGCACTATGCATGTGAGATTAAAGATATAATCATGAGAAAATAAATTTTGTAATCTTAGTGATTGTATCATATTTAATATAATAATAGCAACAAGGTATAATCTAAAACAGACAATTTAGAATATATATGTATTTGGAATTTCTGGAAAGAATTTCCTTTATCTAAAAATCGTAGGAAATTACATTATTTAAATATTTAGGTGGATTTTACTTTTTCATTTAAACATTAGAAAAGGTTTTTGCATTGGATTCATAACCTTTTATTTCACAAACGACGAGATGTACTTGGTGTGAGGTTTACTAAAGAAGTAAATTATCTCTGCGGAAATTAATTCTTATCTCTCATTTTTTAAAGATAAAAATATTTTGCGGAAAAAATGTCGAATTTTATCTATAATACAGCTTATAAATAATGCAGTTTCTTAAAGTCCCATTTCAATTGTGTAGAATATCAAAACAACATCTGATTATTCATAGAAGTTCGTTAAAAGAGTTATTTTTCAATCAACTACTTTTTATAGTTAATAAATGGAGTGTTTTAAAACGTAGAAAGAAAAGGCACAGAATATTAATGAGTAAATTTTAATTATTGTCCATAAATTCACGCCATCTCTCATGACAATTTGCTAATCCAATTATATAAAGTCATTGAGACCTGTGTACCAGTTTCATTCAGAAAGTCATGTACAGCTGCGGAAAAAAAGGCCCACTTGCTCGTTATTTCGCCGTCGTTCGTCGTACAGCAAAGTACCATTCGTTTGTATATAACGCATACTTTAATTTACTATTAATTTGATTTGCACAAGGGGACGTCTTCATATTTAATTCTGCATTTACTTCGTTTTTCTCAATGGTAAAACTGCATTTTGAATTTATCAAACGAAAGAAAACCTTCAAATTACCCTAAGTATAAATTTTCACCAATTTTTTACAATAATTTTCGTAGAAATTGAGAATTAATTTTTGCGCGTTTTTAAGGGACTTTCTGCAAATTGAAAAACGCTATTTGTAGGTTCCGAACTTTTCGCCTATCATTAATTTCGCTCGCGAGAGTTAAAAGAAATAAATAATATTTTCAAGGAAAATATTGTTTCCATCTTTCTTAAAGTTTTTTGTACTAAGAATATCAAGGGTAGAAATTAGAATATTTAGTCTGTGGTCCAAATGGCCCGTGAGTTTATAACTTCCTTGGTTCGTACACATGATTTAAAGGAAAAATGCAAACCGACTGCTCACGATTTTGAAAATCTTTCTAATTTTGAAATTATTATTGAGTATTTCCCTTGATGGTTCTCTTAGACAGGTGAAATGTTGGCAGGAGTGAGATGCTGCTCTCTGCTCTTCTGACTACAAGCATGAATGTTACTCAGCTACGGTCGAACTTGAAGAATGGTTTCATGATTGAAAATTTATTTGTTTGAATTTCCTGTAAAAAACGCAATTACTTTTTTGCCGACCCAATATCATTACTGTATTTGTTATTTCACTTTCTTCATTTAATATTACCGTCTGCAATGTGCATTATTGATGCACTGACTGTAAATTAAAGTACCGCAAAAGACTTTTGGCGGTATTTTAATTTATAGTCAGATGAAAATTTAGACAGAAAAATGTGATTTTTAATGTTTTTTTTTAAATGTTTGATAAAGTTTGGGGAGGTCCAAAGACCTAATGTTTCCAATATTTAAAAAGGTCAAATCCACGCCTGAAATGTTGAAGATGTTAGTTTTTCAGAAATAGGACGTTGTATTAGAAGACATACATCTACTGCATCTAATTTTATACCTGGATAACATTTTATTTGGGGGAATATGGTAGCGTACGCAACAATAGGCGTTTTATAGAATCACCATCAAACTGTAAAAACCTCTAATTTATTTGCTTCAAAATTTGATATTTTTTAATACCGTTATCTTTTACTGTGTTTTTGCACAAAATAAATCTAATTTACGTTTATTTTAAGCAATTTAAAACAATTGTCACTCAATAAATTTACACATGGTCCTTTAACTCACGAAAATAACATATTTAATTTACTTAATATAAATTAAACTACTGATCGTAAAAATTTGAAATTTTGCACAGTCATGTAATATTACTTTCTGCATCTATTTGCATCGAAATTTGAATAGGTCGCTGTTCAAAATTCTTTTGAATATTAGTTTAATAATATAATTCATATAACTAGTTTATTAAAAATCATAATAACATTAAATTATGCTTGTGTCGTTTAGTTCTAATAGTACGAATAGAAATCAGTATGTTATTATCAATATTATATGACATATGAATTGAAATATGAAAAAATACTTTAACATATGGGGAGGAGGATTTTGGAAGCTTATAACTCGCACATTTTCAGTTCAAATTTATTGAAAACGGGTATCCGGGGTTAAAATGAGCTAAATTTTTGAAATATGAAGTGAAATCTAGGGGTTGCTATTGGGGAAAAATGTTGGTGCGAATTTTAATATGGAGATGGCTCCTTATGCAATTTTTATGTATAGCAAATTAAAGTGTACGTCAATCGTAAATGTTTGGCACATGTAACTTTGAAGTACGACGAACCGCGGTCGAAAAAAGTACAAGTGGGCCTTTTTTCCGAAGCTGTACATTTCTTTTTTAATTGCATACTTATTTTGTAGACAAAATCTTCAATCCAAAGAACTTTTCAATGCAATTCCCTCTTTTTCGAAAAGACGGAGTCTCAATAGCTCGAGATCTTTTAAGTTCTATATAATAAGCCACTTTTGTTCACCTTCCGAAGAGCTCAATTAAGACTGGATAAGTCTGGTGGACTTTTCTTCGGACAGCAGTATTCAAGTGATAACAATATCTAACCGTATTTCGCATTAATAAAATTAAAAATTTACCTGTAAACGCAATAAAAATCCTGCTGCTTTCTCGGAGTTAAATAGCAGTCGACCGTTGTCAAACCGTCTCTGGATAAACCGCCACCTTTGTTGTTCTTCAGTTCGGGCAGAAAATGAATTTGATACTATACAATGCAATGTAAAATTCATTTGCTAAAACGGGAACCTCGACTACTGCTATCTGTCGTTCAAAAATTTTTAAACTGATTTTTCTATTGCAAAACCGGTGTTTAAACTACCGATGACTGCTGAAATTGAATTTTCAATATTAGTTTATCATCTTTTATACATTGCAGAGAAACACATGATCCAGCAAAGAATTAAGCCTTCCTGTGACGAAGATCACATATTTTTCGTGTCTAAAATAATGTTCTTTTGCTTCGTCTTTCAAAATCAATATTCCCGATTCAGTTTTAATTTCTGTCTCCACTTTCCTTTTCTGCTTGATTAATGTGCACTTATTTTTTATTGTTCGCTTTTGCGGTTTCTCTTCTAAAATAATTTCGCTATAGCGTATGCTGTGTAAGTTCTTGGTGCCAGCCTGTCGGCGAGGTCTCAGTTCCCACATTCTTGTAGACTTTTGGTATGGCGTTCGCCAAATTCTGGCACTTCTGCCTCGGCGATATGCTTTTGTTCCGTTAATTTCAAAAATTTTCTATTTTTTGCGCCTACCGAACTGTTTTGGTCGCGTGAGCTGTGGCTTATGAGTGATTATTTTTTTTCTCGTCAGGGTATCAAAGCTGGTCAATTTTGCTAAAAAATTTTTACTTACTTCTCCATATCTCCCCGTTAGAGGAGGTTAGTTTCGATTCAGTCAGTTCGTCGGTTAATTATGGGACTCTGGCACGCCATGTGGCCGGAACGATTAGATCTGTTCCGGGTGTTACTTTTTATTGAAGCAGTGTACTGTATGAAATAGTACGTATGAATGTCATGTAGTACGTCATCTTGAGCTGAATCAAGCCCTTTCAAAGCCCACGCCAAGACTATGGAATATTTTCGACACCATATTCCGAAAGCATAGAAAATTTAGAGGGAAGAACGTGCTAAGACTGAATCATTTTCATTTTAGACTTGAACTAGACCCTTCTTGATAGTGCGTGCTTTCAAGAATTATCATCTATAGGGCCAATGAAACTTTGATCAGAAACAATTTTCAGAGCCAGGTGGCTTTTCTTAACCCTTTCAGACCAGATGAAATAATCTCTCTAGCAATTAAATAATTTTCCTTTATAACAGACATTAAATTTGTAGTTAAAAAATGAAAAAAATCCTGTTTAACAGATTTTTGTGAAAAATGGGTTTTTTTAATGTGCGCAAATTAGGACATCCATCATGTACGATTATATAGGTAAATTTTGTGTCCTCAGTCGCGCACGCAGGGTCTGAAAGAGTTTGGTTGCTGTAGTATGACGGCGGCCATAGAGAAAAATAAGTGTCAGACTTGAATAAAATAGAAACTATGACCGCAGACACGATGTCGCCGGCAATGATAGTTTTGGAAAGGAAGCAAGATGGGCAATATAGCCCCCCATAAATTGCGATTATTTATGGGAAAAGACTTGGGAAAGTTGTGTAGAAAGAGCAAATCAGCCGTGATGCATTTTAAATGTCAATCTACACTAGAAGGCGAATAGAAAAAACGGTGCAACACCACCCAAAATGAATCAGCGAACTGTAAGGAGAGTTTAAAGAAGAATTAAGCAAAAGGGGAAGATCCAGGGCCGCAACTGACTCCTAAATGGAGGGAGGTGGACTGAAAAAAGAAGAAAAGGGAAATATATCCGAGAAAGAAGATCGACAGGGAATTTGAAGTTATTCCAATGAAGAAAAAACTATGATGAGGGAGTGTTTGCTGAGAATCTCCCGTTCCTGACCACCATATATGGATCCACAGCCGGACTTATGATGTGCGAGCGAACAAAGGTACGAATTATTGATTGTGTGATACTAAGCCGCGTCATATCTCTCTGTATTTCATGAAATTTTAAGCAATGTATGAAATTGTCAAGCATTTAACAAATGAAATAAAGTTATTATACTAGAGATAGTAAATGGATTTAATTTGAAACAGTAAATAAAATGAGCTAGGAAATTCAATTATTTTTTGAGAAGTGAATTAAATATTTTATTTCAGATAACTTTTTAAAAATTTAAATTACTTTAGGCGGAGCTGCTTATTGAAGGAGTCTCGAAAGGTAAGACTTTGGGATAATTCGGACTATGTACAATTAAAAACACTAACGATCTGGTTAAGAGAGGAACAAATCACGGTGTTTTTTTTTACAGTTGCTGATAGGGATGCAATGGCATCCACCTAAGGACTTTGCAAAACTGTGAAATCTCCCAATTCAGTGTTAAAAAAAAGAGAAGTAAGACTGAAAACACTTTTGAGATTTGACGCGTAACCGGAAAGTTCCAGAAGAGCTTTGCCCGAGGGGAAAGATGAATAAATACATCATATTAATTGAAAATTACTTATACCATCTGCTATCTTTATAAGGAAATACATCTATGTTAGTAGTTTTAAAAGATGCAATTTAAAATTCTCTTTTCAAACCGCTACCCTTTATTACTGTTAAACAATTGGTGGAACCAAAGTTAACGGTTTAAAGAGGATTGACTGTACAAACGAAAAAAACTTTTCCCTTCGATACCTCTGCCACACTGATGTAGCACTACTTTTTGATTTATTTTTTTTAATGGACTTCTTATAGTCATGCATGTCTGGTGATAGGAAAAATAAACTTAAAAATGCAATACGGTCAACAGTTGGAATCAGTGAAAAGTGAAACCGTGAAAAAAGTCTTTCAGTAATTTATTTAGTAAAATATACGGCTACTTTTCCTTAAGCTTTAAGGAAGAAAGTTTTAAGGAAAAAAAATCCTCATATCCTCATAAGAATCATCCTTGAAAGTTTTCTTAACGGAGTGGGAAAACTTTACTTTGAAATACACTTTTTCCTTCACATCTCTAGCTTTATCGTTGACGTCGATTTTGAAAATAACAAAGGCATTTAGAGATTAAATTTTTATCCAGGTGATCAAGATACTATTAAGACTTCAATTTTAAATGAATGTCGTTATGTCTGCTAATTAGGAAAAGTATCCTTACTTTAACATACTCATGTGGCAACAAAATAAGTACGGAAACTGCAAATTTAACTAGTATTCCTGATACTAACTTCGCCTTCCATTTAGACTTATCAAATAATATCAGTTATGAAGATTTCTTTAATGAGGTATTAAATTTTTTAACACTTTAACAAATTATTTATTATTATTAAGAATGAACTTAATTTAAATCAAAATATTTAAAAAATAAAAAGCATTACTTTGGTCTGCATCTAAAAAAATGCTTTAAATTGTAATTTTTTTTTTACGCTTCTGCCTCTAAAAAGATTTTATTAGCGGCACCCCATACATACAGCATCTGTACTAGTAGTTCTTCATTATAGTAGTTAGTACATTTATTACAGGGTGTCTACCATCATGCAAAGGTCACGAAAGTCACGGAAAGGTCAAGAATTAGAAAAATGGTCACGAAAGTCAAGAAAAGGTCAGGAAATGAAGCACTAGGTCACGATTAGCGACTCAACTCCCTTTTTCCGTTTCATTCAAATTCTTTAGTTGACGATTTTCGTAATTAAATTTTCTAAACTTTTGTGCACCATTTTTACAGTTTTGCTAATAAACGTACAGTTTATTAGCAAATTCGCAAATTAGCAAACTCATATTATTCTGTTGATCTTTGTTGTAGAGATATTTAATTTTGAAATCAGGGCTTATTCGCTGATCACCCTGTATATTAATAGTGTTAAATTTAAAAGTATAAATTTTCTTCATTCTATCAGTATGATGCAGTGGTGCAGAAACTGTTTTTACTCTCAACATTTCCCTCAATGCATATGCAAATTTCCCCAAAATTTTATGATATGTTTAGACTTGCATATGTTCTGTATTACCATAAGTGTAAAAATATTTTCAATGTACAAGCTACATACATGTTTACTAAATAGCAATTGGTCCAAGTTAAGAGAAAGCAAACTGCTGATCGGTGAAAAAGTTGAAAAAAAATCGCTTTAAAAATAGGAATGGGAAAGAATAACTCCAAGAATTTTGTAATTCATTGTTAAAATCGAAATTAGTTTTATATTTTCTGCCAAATTTCCCCCTATCCTAGATTGCCAGATCGTACATATTCTGCATCCCTGGCACGAATTTATTTTTGATATTAGTGTTTCGTATTTGTTATGGTCAAGAAAAGGTCAAGAAAAAGTCAAGAAATCAAGCTTACTTTATATGGTAGACACCATGAGTAACTGTACTAACTACTATAAAATATTCCTATTCGTCTAAAGAAAATATTTGAAATTTATAGTGTAACGGATAGCGTCATTTACGCCATAATAGATCACTCATCAATGCTTAAGAAATTAAATTCTTTAAAAATTTTCATTCACTTATCAAATACTTATTTTCTGAGAATATTCAATATATCTCGAATAATAAATTTCAAAATATGCATTCGACGAAAATTGATACGAGAAAATAAATTGAATTCATTTTAAAATCTTTATGTACAAAAATTCAAACATTCTGGAAATTAGAAATATTTTTCTTTACAGTATTTTCTTTTAATGATGATATGAGATTTTTGTCTAATTAGGTGAAAGCAAACTTACTTTTTGATAGAAATGCTTCAAGCTCAAAACAAATAAGTCCAATAAAAATATAATATGTGAACGAGAACTCATATAATGCATTAATTGGGCAACAGTTGAAATATAGATTCCCTCCAGAAAAACGAACAAAAACACGTGTGGTACTAAAAATGATAGAATGAATTTTTTTTCTGATTCTTTTATTCAATTGAATTACTAGTAATTTAAAGATGTATAACTATTAATAGGAGAGTAAAGTAGGGAAGACGTAATATTATAATACGTGCTCAAGCATTTACAAAATAAATTGCCATAACGAACTAAATAATTTAATAAGCTCAAGTTTACACTTTAATGCTTATACATGATCTGTACAAAGTTATTTCATTTACAAGCAAGTGATTTCTTTTTATTTTACATATATTTATTTATGTGTTACATTTTTATTTTGAGATGAATTAATAGAAATTTATATAAGAGGTGTACTTTTGAAGCTAGATATTAATAAAATAAAATAGAACTTTTCTAGTTAATTTATATTAAAACATGTTATATTCAAAATGAAATGGGAGGCTAACTGTGAAGTAAATGAATTATGCTGAAAAATGTTTACTAAAGATTGTACAGCAGGAGTGTCTGAACTACGAGTTAGACTACTCAGTCCTATCCTTGACGAAAGTGGAGTAAAATGTATTTTCAGAAAAAAAACAAAAGGAGCGTTTGACTGCCAATTGTTTTACCATCGAAATGCAAAACCGTGACTATGCTTACAGAAAGTAAACACACTGAACTTAGACATGCAGAGGTCCAAAGGCTGATGAATCAGATCAGAGAGAATGATTTTATTCTTCAAATCCGAAAAGCTATTTGACAAGCCGTTTCGAAATGCATATGGTGCAAATGGATTAACTGTAACAGATTCCTCAGAACCGAAAGCCTCTGCTTTACTCGAAGACAGAGTAAGAGAAGTTATAATATTTCAGACTGCAGGAACTTATGTTGCTGGACCTTCATATACGAGGGGTGGAACAAACGCCTGGATAGTTTTGTATATTTTTAGAGAGTACCGGGCTGTGTACATTTAACTAATATCATCCTTAACAGTATGAAAGATTTTTTCCAAGCATTCTTTGAGAAAGACCAGCAATCCTGTATTCCTATAATGATAGTAATTTCGTTAAAAGTCACAGTGAAACTTGCAGATTAGATTGCCAAAAAGTAGAATCAGAGTCTATCCTGAAGACATAACGTGAAAGTTCATAACATCTAAGGCTCCCCTGTTCATTCCTTAAAATCATCATGCTTAATGTGATGTCCTTAACATCCAGGAAAGTATAAAGAATCGAAGAAAGTAAGGATGCAGAACTGTTAGAACTATTGTCTGGCATTAAATATGACTGGTTTGAAATATTATTAGAGGATACGGAAAAATGATTTTTTGGAAGAATTTACGTATTTCGAATAACCATATAATAAACATTGAGAAGTTAATGTTTGTAATGGTTGACAATAAAAGAGGAAACAGATACGTTTATCTGGATGTGAATGCAGATTCAGAGGAAGGTCACAGACAGCTATATTTAGAAACTAAAATTTGTTATTTTGCAAAAGGACACATTTTCCATAATGAAAACTTAAGATTCTACCTTATACAATTTATTCCAACGAATGTCTTAAAATTGTTCACTGCTTTGAAGCACAGTAAAAGCGAAGAACATGTGAATTATTTAGTTTTTTCAATTCATTTTTTATTTTATTTTTACCGTGATCGATTTTATAAGACTGCGTTCTAATAAGAACTAAAAAATCACTACTTTAAACATAGAATGAGCTATTTTTGAGCGATACAAAGTTCGTCATATGATCTGTCTAGTTAAAGAAATATTCTAGGAACACAAGCAATTAAACCTGACTGTCAAATAAAGTAGATGGTTAGATTAAGTGTAAACACTGTGAGAACTGGGTAATTGAAAACATTTCATTCTAACTGTCGAAACTTAATTGTCGTTTGTGCAATTCTAATAAAAAACAGCTGTAACTTACCTAAAATTGGGTCAAGTTACCTAAAGTTACCTGTCAAGTTACCTGTCAAGTTACCTAAAATTGGGGGAAAATCGCGGTTCAAAATTGATTTTTTTAATCTCAAGTCAATAAAAACACATCTGTATTTATTCCTTGAAATGTTAAAATAGAAATATTACCAAGTAATGTAAAAGGAAAAGCAACTTGTAACTACTTGATTTCATAGCAAAAATAACAAGTAGTGGCAGAAAATGAAACACACAGAATCTGTTCCTTATAAACACGCCTGACCCTATTCCAAGTAGTATAAGGAACAGCCTATTGAAAAGGAGACAGATGGGAAAAAAGTGTTAACTTCAAAGGTGATCGCCATAATTCGTATATACCATTGTGGCACAAGACGATCAATGCCTTCATGGAAAAATGTTTGAGATTACCCACGGAAATGTGATTATGCTAGGCGCACACTTCTTCGTTCGAAACAAATAGACGGCCACTGATGTCTTTCTTGAAGGCTTTAAAATTTTTGAAATCGCATGGAAAAAAAAATCTGGACTGCCTGGAGGACAGCTAAGGGCTTCTCAGCAAAACTTCTGCAAGGTAGTCAAAACACATTGAAACGTTGGCAACGTGGGCAATCATTATCGTGAAACGGAATGATCGCCGTCCGTCAAAAATCCCAGGCGTTTGGATTTGATTGTGCGCTTCAACGTCTGCAGTTTTATAAGTTTCGACTTACCGCTGTGCATTAACAGTGGCGCAGTAGAGAAAAACGCACTGTACCTTGTTGATCTCTTGCACCGGCCTCCAAAGTAATCTTGGAAGCACACATGACCTCACTTCGAGCACATCTAACTAACTGAAAAATGATGCAGCGGTAAATTTTCATGTTGCTCCTTCCTGATTTCCAACAGAGGACACTTCTACACACACAGCTACGTGCTTTACCATCTTTCCTGCCATGCTCGTTGTTTAGTCTGCCTCGTTTTGTTTGACTGTCCCTCATAGAGTATTATTCATCTCAATCTGAACTACATAAACTCTGTAAATGTTTAGAGCCTTCTGCGAAAAAGAACTGCAGAAACTAGAAAATTCAGTTTATATTCAAATTGTTTCACATTGATTAATTTAAAAATGAAAAATTAATTTTAAATGATGCATTATATAGTTGTTAGGCAAAATTAAAACAGTTCCATTACGTCACATTGTTCTGAGAAAAATAATTTAAATAACACTGATCCATTCATATATCTCGAAATTGCTTGAATGCGAATATAGATCCGAAATATTTCGCACGATTGATTGCATTCATCCATGAAATACGAAACTGACTCTCCATGAAGCTAGATCAGAATATTTGCTTGTTTTGCTTTCTGCTAACCGCTCAGGAAGTTCTTAGCCGAATCCCACGCATCATTTCTGGACGAATGAAGTCATTAATATTCACACAGATATATGTAAGTAACGGATTTTCTCAGTTACAGCTAACAAATGATCATACCCAAAACAATGTTTCGTATACTGTAACAGAGTATTAAAATGTGCTGCATTTATTTCATAGCGAAAAGATGATTGTTTCTGAATTGTGAAGGCCATTTCTCGTTCAGCTAACGGACATCGCATTGTTTAAGATTAATGGTGAGTAATGCCATTTGTGTTTAAGTTAATTGGTATGCTCAGTTAAATTTGGTATTAGTGTATGCAATTGTTATATGGAAAATATTTTGTGACTAATATATTGTGAAGGCACTACTTAAATGTTTGTACGCTAGTTTAATATATATGGAAGCATGTACTGTATTTTAAACACTTATAAGCTATATGGGATTATACAAATTTCTGTTGTCTAAAATTTACCGGAAATGTGAAATATAACACTTTATAATTTCAATTGTAATATGATCATAATAATTTCAATTTTAATATGTGACGTTAAACTTAATAGTTCATTTAATAATTAAGGTACGAGAAATATTAAGCGTCACTCTAGGGTAATTTCGGGACCTATGCCGCACATTTTTTTGAATTTGTGTAAAAAAATACCAGGGTGCACATACAATAAAATACATCATTCTGGGTTATTTAATATAGAATATAAAACATGTATACTAAGGAAAAAAATAAAAAAATAATTAATATTTTTTAACAATTTTTTTTCTAAAACATTTCATTGCGGCTAAGATGCCGCTCTTGTGCAGGAGTTATGCCGCGCCAGACATAAGAACTTAATGAAGTAATAAATACGTATTAGTGGATTTAAATCAATATGAGTCTTCCGATTTAGTTCACTACTAAAAATAAATACTTATTTTTTAAATTGAATTGTAATTCTCATTTCATCAACAACGTAACATCAGTGTATTTAAGAGGGGGAAAAGAATAAATTATAGTGTTTATTTGGTTTTATGTGTTTTAACATTGCTTTATTATTGTTACTTTTATATATTTTTTTATTGGATATTGGAATTTCGAATAAAATCTGTTGACAAATTAAAAATTTATCTGGTTTTTAAAAACAATATTTCATTTAAGGCAGAACATTAAAATACCCGAACGTTGGGTTCGAGTTTTACTCCAGGCTTGGCCTTGGATGTTTACTCGTCTGTCCTTCCATAGGGGGTAATTCAAGTCGCCCACTAGTTGCCTCTATAATAAAATGGCCAGTATTTCCGGCCTCAGTTGTGGCGAAACAGTGTACACTATATAAACTTTTATAAAAGCTCACAGTTCATTTAAACGGCAACTCTCCAAGTTATTTTACTGTCTTGGAAAATCGCTTTAATAGTGATATAGAGCATTTTTGAAGATATCTATAAAATTCCTCCAAATTTCGCCCTAAAAATACTGTTATACTTAAAAGTTTTTATAATCGCTTTTCATAATCCTGTCTTGTTTTTAATTGTTTATCTATTGACTGTAATAATAAACGATTTCTTGAAATTATCAAAACTTGTTTTCACACTAATCGCACACAATTTGTACTGCGGGCTAATTAATCAATCATGTATGCATCATCGTTATTAATGTTGTTTCTAAGTAAGCTTTCCCATTAATACATAAATTTCAGGATTTTTTTTATCATCAAAAATAAAAAATACTTTTTTATTAAGTAAACATATTTTAACCTTTAAGTTCGAAATATATTTTTCTCTCTATTTTTATAATTTTTTCAGACATTTCTGTATAATTATTGTTTATCGTAACAATCCGAAATCTGTAATATACATTTATTTTACATTCTAAATAAATTAATTAAAAAATGATTTTGAAATAATTATATTCCAGAAAAAAATCGCAAACATTATGATTCCGACAGACACCACTGGGACTGGAAGGTTAAAATACCCATTTTGATGGTTCATTAAACCTTGAAGTTATTTAAAATAAAATTATAATATATTATTATGAATTTAAGAATGATACTCGTTATTTAAAAAATAACGCATGTTTCATTCCCATTAACTGTTTACGCATATATCGATACATACACGCTAAAACCAAACGAGCGAAATTCAATCAGTCGGAGTGGAAAGTGAGCCAGTTTTCAAAAGTGAGCTTCTCCTTTAGGAGCGTTTTTCGATCACAAGATTGGAGCGGAATATAACAATGAGCGGGGAGGAGAAATTCTCGGAAAAGATACGGAGCGAGGAGAGGATTCTCAGAAAAAGGACTACGTAAAAGAGCCCTTTCGCGGATAAAGCGGTCGGTTTCCAAGGGAACAGATTGCTCCACAGTGTATCGTTTTTTTCGCTCTTTGAGTTTAAGCATGTACATATGTTATTTATTTATTTATTTAGAGGTTTGTCCCGAATTGAAATTAATTTCTATGTAATTAAATGATTCAATGCATTTAACGGGTGGTGGCGCCTATACATGATGGTCAAAATGTTGGAGAGATGAGTCAATAACAATTGTAACATTTCTCATTTTATGATATAGTAGTTCTTACAGAAGGAAAAAAATATGACAGTGTAGTGCAGCACGTTGAGATATCTGAATGGCATAATGGATAATTTTCTTCTTATCCAGAGTAAAAAAAAAAAAAAAAAAAAAAAAATAAAAAAAGAAATTTTGCTTTCAGTACCAACAAGGAAGGCCTTATTCCTTAAGTCTTTTATTGATGCTTATTTATGCTTATTTTATGCTGCATACTTTTATGCTTATTTTACTAAGGAAAGCCCGAAGTCTATATAACTACAGATTTCGGCGTAACCGAATTATAAAGTCAAAATGACATCAAGGAGTCAATTGTAATTAGAGATCGTGGGGACCATAGTTGCATTTGTGCATCATCTATAAAAAACTGGTCCCATGTAAAGCGTACGAACGGTGAATGCAAATATGAAAGATAAAAATATTTTTTTCTGGATATCTTGTATTAATGTCAATAATTGAAAAAAATCTTTAAATGTCTTTTTAATAATCTTCAGTTTAAGGTCATTTATTTATTTTCCAGAATAAATACTCTGTATTACTTAGCACTGACTTTCTTTTCTTTATCATGACACCTTTAAGAAACATAAGAATGTTATGCCAAAAATATATGCCCTTTTAGTAATAGAAACTAATTTTACTGTTACAACTGCCCCATGACTGGAGTCACTTGTTACAGTACATATTGATGTATAAACATTAAAATTTGCTTCATGTTTTAACTTTTATTCTAAAATAAAATTTATAGAAATATTTGAAAAGGTTATGTGATGACTCAATTTACATCGATTTATTCAATTAAGTTGCTTTATTATCGATCAAAATGAGAAAAATTTCACAACCGATACCATACTCTCCCTATGTACTAGTTCATTAACATACTTGTAAACAAACAAGTAGGGCCAAGGCCCCCAGACTTGCTACGCTCGCTTTTCGTATGAGGCATTCGACCCCTAATAAGGCTTATTCGTAAAAAAGACATAATTTCTACAGACAAAACCCGAAGATTGGATCAGATAGAATGTTACTGAGCTACACATTGCTAGGTTCTTGCATGTTCATTGGTACATAAAAATTTAAACTTCGCACTACAGTAGACCCCCTCCCCCTCACAACACGGAAGATATTTTGTTATGATATTAATTAGGAGCTAAAGCGTAATAAAATCAGAACATATGTTTCAGCTGTATTTTTAATAATGTAAAACCTATTGGACACCTTGCGAATTTGCCACCCATGGCGATTTTTAATTATTTGGCGACTTGCGTACATGTAAAGTTAATAAAAGCTACGGAACAGATAGGATAGCTTGCCACCAATGGCGACTTTTCATTATTTGGCGATTTACACATGCTCACAACCTATAATAACTGTTCATTTAAGGTTACCGGAAAACCGTTATCCATATTTTCATTTACATAATCGTTTGCAGATTGGCGTACTTAACACCACGAATTATACCATCTCTGTCGCGCTAGCAAATATCCAAAGTGTACTATAATTGCTATAATGGCATGGTTAACGACGCCAAATATTTCTACTGGTAGCAAATAATCCAGCTGGACCGAACCGGCTGTAAAATAATCTGCATTTTAATTATTTTTCATTTTCAAGATAAAAGTTATTCTGTTTTGGAAAAAAACGAATAATCGCTAATTCTAAACTCCTGTTGTCTAAGCGAACTTACTATTTGAAAATTGTTAACTTTGTGTAACACATTTTGAGTTACTTATTTCATATAGTTTCTATTTTGGCGTAAAATGGGCGTAATTCTAACTCATGTTTGTAAATTTCATGCGATTCTAGATACTTGGAAACGCTTTGTTGCAAAGGAATGAATTATTTTATGCCAAATCTGTCAACCATTTTGTTTATTTTTTCAGTTTTTTATTAATATCTTCTAAAATAATTCGATTTTCGAAATTTAAGTCAGCTTAGCAGGTTCCTCGGAATTTTTCGAATCTGTGGGCACCTTAGTCGAAACTCAAATCCCCACGGTTTAGGAGGAGATAGGTCAATAAAGTATGACCATTGACTATTCACAGCGCCAGCGACAGCGGCCTTTACTTTTTTTTAGAATAGAGAGAAATCGTCAAACACTTCATTTACTTACTGATAAAAAGCCTCCTTTTTCATTATTTATTAATGAACTCCAGTTTCATTCCGCGTTTACAGGTACAGTTAATTTTTAAACGCCCGTTTTTGAACAACTCGTGCAAAATTAAAATAAAAAAACATTCTTTTATTTTTATACTATCTCAGTATTAACTTTTGCACTCTTCAGGAAGAGAACAAACGCATTTTTATGGTCTGCCTTATGACCTTGAATTTCTTGTATTTAAAATCTTGGGAGAGGGAGGAAGGGTTGAACTGCAGAAGATCAAGTTCAGCCTTTATTTATTATTTTTACTGATCGAAGCTAGTTCTCCTCCCACCCCCACTCCCATGTATGACGAGGTAAGATTGTGTTTTCTGACTTTTCATGAAAGGGAAGTTGAAGTCTTGTTTCTTTCAGACGACTTATTCCCGTCATTTTCTTTTAACTGTAATTCCAAAGTAGAGAAATAATTTTGGTTATTGTATTCTTATATATTTGGTTATTCATTCAAAGGAAAAAAATGAAAAAAAAATTGTGTTCCATTTCATCCGCCATTCGAAATTAGAAAAGACAGAATAGATTGATGTTTTGCTTAGTTATTGTATAACATCTTTAACTTTTAACGCGTGCTGTCTTCCGTTATATTATCCTCCTTTCGCGAGTTAAAATTATTTTACACTTGCACATTTGGGAATGTTAACAAACATTTCTAATTATATATCGTTAAATTGTACAGATATTTCATAGTGTTCTCACATGAAACTTGAATGAAAGGAGAATGTATATAGCAGAGGTTCCCAAACTGGGTGCCGCGAGCGTTTACCAGGGGTGCCGTGGAGATAATCCCGAAAAGTCTAAGTTTTGGGGGAGCATAATCAAAAAAATTCCTCTCAACCGACATTTCACAAAAAAGTTTGCCAAGTCATGATCAAGTAGGCGAAACAAAAATATTTTATTCAAGTTTCAGAGAGTTCGGTGTCCAGTCGCCTCTATTTTACAGGAACTCCCTGAAATATGGGGAGGGGGGGAATTATATATCCTTTTTCCAAGATAGTGTAGATAGTCCATAGTAAGCCCAATAAACATAAAAGAAAAAATGAAAAATGTATCCAAACTGTCTCATTCTAACCTTCGTATTCATATTGCTTTAAACGTAACCTGCCCGAAACGTTTTCAGCCTGAGAAGGGTGCCCCGAAATGATTTTTAGCCTGACAAGGGTGCCCCATAACGTTTTTAGCCCGACAAGGGTGCCGCGAAGTGTTTTTAGCCTGACAAGGGTGCCACGGGGAAAAAAAGTTTGGGAACCCCTGGTATATAGGGTCATTCCTTATAAAATCAAGAAATTTAAAGAAAAAGTTAATCCGAAGAATTTTTGATTTTGATGAGATTTTTTTAGGTAATATGTATCTATCTTGTGTATTCCAAAACAGTTTCTTTTTTCTAAAAAAACCTCTTTTCTTGAGATATAGCCATTTGCTGATTATGCGGATGACTTAGAATGGCCATTTTCTAAAAGCTGTATAGAAGGGGGATCGTTCTAACGGCGTACATTCTATTACGTTTTGTGAACAATAACTTTTTATCTGTTTGGATCAATGACGGTAAAAGATTTATATTCTAGTGGTCCAACCGGAATTGTTACTGAGTCACTGAGTTTTCAGGGATCAGCATAACTATGTCGTAGGATTATCTAGTGTTCTATTTTTGCATTGACAATTCAGTTTTCCCTTTGTAAGTCTTGATATTGAAATGAAGGGGGTTTCGCTAGTCTAAGTCCTCTTTTTAACGGTCATCTTATACAAAAGCCGTAGGCTGGCCAAGGGCGAGATTCAAGTGAAACACAATTCGAACGTTTTCCGCGTCGAACAGGAGGACAATGGTTCTTATTCAACTGAAAGAAACCAATCGTGTTTTGATCACGTGACAGCGCGATGGGTTTGTTCATTGGAAGCATTCTGCCGAAAAACTTTCGATTCGAACTCGATCGCGCGCGTTTCACTTGAATCTCGCCCAAACTCAGTCCAATGTCATCAGCATGCCGGGATCCATTGCTGAATCATTTTCATATCTTTCCCTAAAATATTTATAGATTTTTCTGCAATTTTCAGTTTCACAAAACTCGGGAATCTTAAAGCTTGAACATCGGAGATACATTCCGTAAGATAGATAAACCACTTTTCGAGTTATTGTTAAATTATAGTTCGGTCACTAAGTATGATGCACATTCTTTCTGGAGGAAGCAGTTAGAGCCTGTGAATTTGATCTGAATAGTCCTGTGAGAGTTTAAATCTTTATCAGATGGCAGTACGCCTCAGAAAGTGCTGAGAGGTCTTTGAGAACGTGATTTTGCGTTCACATACACCACATGTACACAGTTGTTTTAAGCGGATATTCTGCGGGCGGATTCAGAATATATATATACAGGGTAATTTGCTACCAAACTGATAAACTTGCGGGGAGTGTAAGGGATACAGAGACGGTTCAGAATCACATAGCAATGGGGGGGGGGGTCGGGAACTTCGTCTTCTTATACCACGTTCCCTTCTGAAGTGAGTAAGTAATCACTTCAGAAGAAATGTTCCAGTGATAATAAACTTTCCGACCATGATTTTTCGAAAAAGTAATCCCTATTTCACGGGTTGCACTTGATAAAAATTGTTATTTCAGAATTGTGTCTTGAATAACAATTTTTATCAATGAAATTGTCCCTGGAAAGCTCATTGTTTATGAAACTTGTCTAAGAAATTAGACGCTCACTTCAACACTTCTTCCAAATTGATTATTAACAGGTACATGAAGACGACGTTTCGGACCTCGCATTGCTATGTGATTCAGAACCGTCTCTGGACCCCCTACACCCCCTGCAAGTTTGTCAGTCTGGTAGCGAATCACCCTGTATATATTGGGGGGGGGGGTTAAAAGATTGTGAATAACATTTCAGAGTTTCAAGAAATAGTCATTACCAAAGTCCCTTTTACCCAGTTCAAATATATTTTTGTCGGAGACGATCCCCCTACGCCCTCCCCCAGCATCCGTGATCGGATTTTTCCAAAATAAAAAAAAAAGTTTCTGTTGAACACAGCAATGTGGCATATTTCTGAATTTCAAAACGAATTTTCTATTGATTACTTTAAAAAATATTTTACACCAAACTCGTAACATGTTCGTAGTTGTTTCATAAATTTATGAATAAAGCAGTTCTATTCTGTACCTTCTACTTTAATTATGGTTTGACTAAATAATTTTGTTAACATTCGGCAGCTATTCATTAATCATGGCATGTTACAGTATATTGGAGGATAATGATAACCCCCCCCCCTCCTTAAATTAAGAACATATTTCTAGACCAGACTTAGTTTGGAAAGTTCACTGGCATTTGAAAAAAGCAATTACAGCTCTCGGCATAATTTATAGAATACAAATACAAAGCTCAACAGAAAATAGTTAAATAAGAAAATTAATTTTGCTTCAAAATTTTAGATCTATAATAAACAAATTGTATAAATAAATCATAATTATGCTACAAACACGAATTCCATGAATATATTTCCATATACAGATATTTACACAAAGGATACAGAACGAAATTTCAGATATATAATATGTGGTATTCTCTCATTTTCACCAGGGAACAATTAATTACTAGATTGCTTAAAACAAACGCGTTTCATTATGTCTGTTTAATTGTTGAATTTTCAATTCAGTTTCATGAAAGAACATGGTCGTTGGAGCTTAAGCAAGGGCGATGCGAATTTCCATGCTAACAGATTAATTATGTGTTACATTTATTTAGTTAGTGAAATGTAATAATTATGCTGGAGAAATTATACATCAATAAATATGAGAAATGTGAATGATTAATAATTTGGAAGCTTTCTGTTTGTCCATTTCAAACCATACTGATCCTTACATTATTGGAGTAATAAAATGTATTCAAATGTGAAAAGTTTGTGTCTTCTGAGAAACTAGGGAACTGCAATGTTTGCAAGGTTTTCAGCGCTATGTTCCATGCAAAAGGCAAAGTTTCACAAGCGGGTTGCGTGCTGTTTGGTGTTTGATAATTAAAATGATTCATCATCATAAGTCTAGAGCCGCCACTTTCAGCCTTATTTTTTTTTTTCGATGGTATAATGTCTTTCTAAATATTAGTTAGACATCTGTCTAATCACTTATTTTGAGTTTATTAAAGGTCAATATGAGTCTAAAAGACACTACAGTCAAATTTATATGTAAACGCACGCTATCCACAGAAACCTTTTGCTGTTGCCTAAACCCGAATATAGAGAATTAGAAATATTAGAAATAGTTGGGCAATGTGCTCATACACCAATGAGGCAGGGGCGTAGCCAAGGGGGGGGTTAGGGGGTCATAACCCCCCATGAGGAATTTTTTGCCATACAAAATGTATATTATTCACTCCCTTATCACACACATGTATGCATAAATGTGAGTTGCAGTAGTCGTAACCCCCCCCCTATTGAAAAATTTCTGGCTACGCCCCTGCAATGAGGTGATGCTTAAAGTTTGAAAACTGCATCCTAAAAATTGTCAGCGGTATGAAGATAAATATATGCTTACTTAAATCATTTTTCAGTTGCTCTAGAAGAAAAAAAATATGTCGATTGATTTCAATTCAGTTGTGTAAAGAAATTAGAAAAAAAAAAAAAACACTTTTTGCAGTCTAGCAATAAACGTGAACATTTAAATAAGTGAATAGCTCCTGTCCATGTTTGTTTAAAGCTATCCCTAAGACATTTTATAATGAAAATGTGAAATTTTGCACATCCCTTTACTACTGTCACGGTGATCATTTTACTGCGTGGGAGTTTTGTCGTACAGGGGTTGTATTCAAATTTGAAAAAGTATCATTCATTTTAAATTAACAAGATGAATTTTTTTCTTAGTCTTTTTTTCCTACCTGATTTTAACTTTTTTTTAAATTTACTACACTCACTTATCTGTAATGGATGAATAATTAAAGCGTGTTTCAATATTTTTTGGATACCCTGTATATATGTACATGTATGCAAATCTTTATTTTATCGAACATTTTAAAACTCATTATGATTTTGATAAAACCTTAAAAATATGTATTTAAAAACGTCAATACATATAAAATGAATACACTTACAAAAATTTAATGAGTTTGACACATAAAATCACAAAAATAGAGAGATGGAACAGTTATTAAATATCCATTCGAACTTAAGTGGAATTGGAGAAAACACCTGAATATAATCCAGACTATCAAAATGGGCTAAAGTTTAGAAATTAGCTTAATGATCTTTATAAAATCCATCGAAATCTCAGAAATTCTGCCTCTTTGCCAAAGTTACATCAAAGCGGTATCAAGGAAAGCGAAACTAATACTTATGTACGACTCTATGTTTTATTTAATTATGAACTCGTGTAACACCACTAGTGTAAAATCCTTTAAAAGTAGTGTAATGTGGCTTATATATTCAAATTATTTGAAATGCACTAGCGTTTGAAATTTGCATTAGATTGAGTTGAATAAGATTTCTTTAAACGCTCGGAACGATCAAGTGTCTGGAAAGTGAAATAGAGTCAATCCAGATTTTTTTTTCTCAGTTCATATAAATTCTACATCAAACTTTGCTGAATATTTTGCGAGGTTAATTTATTTTTCTTACACACATGGATAATACACTCTTGTTGACTCAACGTGTAAATTACTAATAATATCCATTAATAATTATTGATGGTTATATAGCTCAATGGTGTTTTTAAATGCTGTTCAAAATGTAGAACAAATCGATCTGCTAAGTATATTTTCTGAGAGTGATTTTACGGGTAAAACTTTATGATATATTATCTCAATAGATTTATGTTTATATTTTCTTAGAGCTCTTAAATATTTAAAAAATGTATAAAATGCAAGAAAAGGTCACTTTTTGAAAATGTAATTAAGATTATTAAGCATTAATTTAACATATAATATTTTTTTTTTTTACATGAATGAATCCTGCACAAAAATTTACTCTTAACATGAATAAAAATTCTCTAAAAGATATATTTAAAGACTACTTACGTGCGATGTAATAATTTTAGGACGATAAGGAAATGCAGAATAAACTGTTTTATAGGGTGTATTTTAGGTAGGACAATTCATTTCTTAATTTGTGATTTTCTTGCACCAAATTTTAAACTTTTCTGGTTCTAATTAATTTGAGTTTGGGATTAGTTGCTGTATGTAACTTTGCGAGATTCTAGATGTTTCTATCTGTCTGTTTAACACTTCCATCATTATGAAATGCGAAATTGGGGGCCTGGCGACTGGAAGGGTCAGAAATTTGGATTCAAATCCCGTTAGTCCATGGAAGTATTTGTGTTTCTGAAAATGTGGAACTTCGGCCAATTATCTGCTTGGGAATCTAGGCCGGTGGTAGGTTGCCCTACGGGGGGGGGGAGTCTTTCTAATTTGTCCTACCCCGTATTTATGGGAAGTTTCAGGAAAACCACGAAAACTCTGAACGACTAGGTCGCGTCCGTCTGGACGCGACTTGGGGTTGAATCAGGCACTTTCTCTCTCCCAGGTCAGAACGCAAATGCGCTCAGCTACTGTCGTGCGACTTTGAAATAAAGATAATCTTGTGCTTAGTAAAAACTAAGATGAAGGTCTAAAAAGTACCGTAGATCTCGATAAATACGTACAGTAGTGAAACATAGTTTTCCATTGTGAAAAACACAAAATCAGGAGTTTTTTTTTATGCTTTTAATGACCATAGTTGATTTAATGGATAGATGATCAAAGTTGCAATTTCATATGAGTCCATCAATAATCCTTCCCTTCTTGTATAGTTTACAATCAGTGTATTGAAATCTTATCCAGCTACAAATAAAAAGTCGAAGTAGGTTTCAGCCTTCGTATAGACACTATATTTAGTTTTGAAAACACGTTGGACTATTTATAACTTTATCGAATCTTTTTAATGGGTTACTTTATGAATTAGTTTTAAACCAAAAATATTTGTTCTCGTATGATACTTTATTCTTTCATATCTGTCATGTTTATGTGAAAAAAAAAAAAAAAAAACAGTGGCTCTTTTTAAACTTTATAAAAGTGTCTTTGACGTTTATTTTTTAACTCTTGAAATAAAAAAAAACATATAAATGCCGCTCTGACCACTTCAACGCATTAATTGCTCAAGACTTAATTTAATTCGAGTTAAAACATTTCTGACAGAAATTCTGTCTGCATTTACACTACAGTACAGCAAAATTTCCAAGTTTATGAAATTATCGCATTAATAAATGAGTTTAGCTGAGTGTTTTGTTTAATAAAACGCACCAAATTTACCCACCTAATATATTTGATGGAAGTCGAAAAGTGTCGTTTGCAGGTTCCAAATTTACCCACAAATGATCTCTTAGTTCATCTGCATGCCCAGTTATTAAACAATAACATTTAATTTATGAAGTAAGGAAAAATTCTGCTTGAAGTTCTATGTTTAATATCAGATAAACAATTAAAACCTTTTTATTGTAGTATTTAACACATATCTGCAACAACATTTAATGGTTAAATATAATTTCTAAACCTATAATTGTGTCCAAGGTGATATTTTAAAAATTTACTGCAACAACATACAGGTTCTATTCATCAGACCAGTGATTAACAAATTGCACTGGCATGCCATTGGATGGGGGTTCAAATTCTGAAGCTGGTTAAGATTGTGTGACTCAATCTTTCATCTCTTAAATGAGTAGATACAGTGAAAATCAAGCTTATTTTTAGAACTAAACACTGTGGATTCCTATCTTGGCTTTCATTTGGGTTGATGCACCGCTGAGCTTTGCTTGAGTGATTTACATAAACTATATAAGTTACTGCTTAGTAAACTGCATTTCACGTGAAACCCCTTTGTTTTAATAATGTTGTATTATTTTGAATTTTATGCTTTATAATAGATATTTATCCTTCAGTTTTCCTTTTTTAAGGAGTGTGATGACTCGTCTATTTCTTTGTTATTTTCTCCTGGGATTGATATGAATGAAGTGATTTCGCTCAAGAGATCAAAGAAATGAAGGCAACAGGATCATTTTTCAGGATTTTGCATTTCACTAAGGTTTTTCTCTCTTTACTGCTAAGAAAGAATTGAAACATAGATTCCAGAGCGAAGAAAATGACTCCATAACGTGACATACAATGTTTTTGATTTTTGGAGCCCCATTATGGCCAAGTGGAGGTCACTGAGTATGATAGACAGCTGGAGTGTGAAGGTCTCGAATTCAAGCCCGGCCGAGCGGTTGTCGATCTAACGGTCAGGGGTGCTGGTCTGTTTTCTCCAGATGTAACATTAATACGTGTTAGAACCAATTAAAAAGTCCAACAAGCAAGGCCAACCCCCCTACCATAGGCATATGCTCCTCATATAGGCTTGTCATAATACACAACTTACAGTTTTGATAGTTGGTAAAAAAAAAGGAAATTTCTATGTATTTTTTTTAGACTATTTATTGAATTGACGAATAACTCCTGAGAACTTATATAATCCACTTTATATAAATGATATCTAAACATCTGCCTTTTAGAAAACAACATTCATTTTAAAAAAAACGAAATATTACAGCTGAAAGTTTTAACAGTATTTACTTAAACATGACATTTTAAATTCCATCTGAAAACACCCAAAAGCTCTTTGCGCTTTAAATTTCCGGTTCCATCATATGGAAGAAGAATATTTCAGGTCGTGTTTTTGTGTTAGAATAACAAACACTGTAACAATGCAGAAAATCCAAACAGTAATGCCACCTGTTTAAGAATTTATTCCGTACCCCGTTGTAATCATGGAGAATTTTATGCTGAGCTCTTGTAAGATTAAGTATTAAATAAAATTTAAGCAACGGTGCAAAAGTTTTAACATGGCGTGTCTGAAATATTTTATGCGTGCATTTGATATGGCAAAGCTGATTTTGAGCTCATCTCACAAGCTTAACAGTAATGGAATTAAGGTACTTGGAACATTGATACGACGAGCTAAGAAAAATATGTACGCTGTTTAAAATGCATAATATGGGTTAAGCAAAGGGCCTAACAATAATTAATTTAAAAAGATAATAATATCATAATGAATAAAACACGTTATAGTTGATAATTTTAAAATTTTCGGCTGTATTAAGGGATTCCACTTTTGAAATAAAGGCTTGCTTTACTTTTTCGCGGTCGAACCATTTTCCATATTGATTGCTGCTAAGTCAATGCTTCGAATGATTTCCTGAAAAAACGCTTGCACGTTGGCACTTTGGCGAGGCTTAGATTTGAAACTGAAACTGGATTTTATTTGAGACTGGGATATATAATGACACTGGTTATAGATAAAAATGAATGTTGGTATGTGTGTATGAGGTTGAAAAACTCTAGCACCGTTGCACCATGAAATTTGGTTCACCTAAGTCTTTTATCATGGAGAAGCTTTTTATGCTATCCGTTTTCCTCTAACTTGCCACCAGGTGGCGCAGCAGAACGTCGAATTCTATTCCGTTTAGCCGTTTGCTATGCGAATAGCGTCCAACCAATTTCGATGAAATTTGGTACACGCGAATATTAGAACACGGAGAATATTTTTCACTATCCATTTTGCTGTAACTTGCCGCTAAATTGCGCTGAAAAGCATCAACTTCTATACCGTTCGACCGATCGGCATAAAATTTTTTATACTTACACATTTGAGCACGAAGAATATATTCTAACTGTGTTCCTTTTGATGTTACTCACCACTAGATAGCACTGCAATGCATTATTATTTTAACTCGCCACTAGATGACGCTGCAGCAGGCCAAATTCTTGACCATTCAAACGGTCGCTATGAAAATCAGTATACATAGCTATTTGAACAATGAGAATATTTTCGCGTTATCCATTTTGCTATAACTCGCCACTTGACGGCACTGTAGCAAATCATTACTTTAATTAACCACTAGATCGCGCTGCAGTGCATCACTTCTTGACTGTGCAACTGAGCGCTATGAAAATAGGTATACATAGATATTTGAACACGGGGAAGAGTTTGGCGCTATCCATTTTCCGATATAATTTGCTACTAGATGTCGCGTCAACACATGAACTTCACAGGGCTGTCCAGCCGATCGTCCTGAAATTTCGTATTCATCGATATCTGAATGCGAAGAATATTTCAGCCGTATCCGTTTTGCTGAAACTCGCCACTAGATTGAGCTACGCCGCATGACCTCCTGCACCGTACAAACGATTGCCTTGAAATTCGGTATGCATGGTTATTGAACACAATATAAAGCGATATCCATTTTGCTATATCTCTTTATTACAATAAATAGTAATCACCACAAATCGTAATATCAAAAAGACCATTCATTCCCGTGCGAAGAACGGGTACTTCAGCTAGTAATATCATAAAAAAATCTACTATTTAAATTTTGAAATGCATTTCTTCGTTATCTGATTTTAGATTCGATTTATTTACCATCACTAAAAACTTTTTAATTTTAAGCAAGATGAAAACTTTCTAAAAGTGTGCGTTTTTGCATAAGTAGTTTAATATATATTTTAGGTTAACGTGGAGAAATATATTTTTTTTTTGTCTGGTACCTGGGACAACTGCTGACTGTAGGCTTGAACACTACGAGGTCCAAAGATGGCCATTTCGTTCCCCCATAAGAATGGCCTCTTAATTTGGAGCCACTTTAAGATGATAGACTCAGCGCCAGTATCTACACCCCCAGAGGTATCGTTTGAACATGAAGACCACTTGTGACGAGACAGATAATTACTTGAACCAGCTCCCTTTAGCGTACATTATCCCATGGCAGTCAAACCGACAAAGGTGTCACTCTCTGAAGCGCTGACCAAGGTCAGAGCGGCTTCACTTCCAGTTTTCTTATGGGGACCGAGTTTAGATGATTGGGATTCTGTGGACCTAAAGAAATGATTGAAATGGAATGTTGCCCAGAAATTGTGTCATTACTTTTAAGGAGTCATTTTTCAGGAAATTCCGATGAATGATTTGCTTTTAATAATCATTGTTATTTCTAAAAGAAAACAACAAAAAAAATAAAAAAAGCGTAAAAATTCTGTGCCATTAAACAAAATTCCATGGCACGTTTAATGTGCATTTATTATCGCGTTATTTGTGCAGATAGGATGTGCTACATCTTGAAAAAAATTCCAAATAAATACTTAAGCTGGTAAAAGAATATTTGCACGTGTTCTGTGCCGTAACGCAAAATATTCCGTAAATTTAATGGACTTGACCATATTTCATGTTTAATATTATGTCATCAAATTTACAGATATTATTCCCTGCACATTAGCCTCATTGAGGCGTCCTATCTGCATGTTCTTGTATTCCGTTGATCACACTAACACATATTCAAATTACACAACGTGCATTGGTGACATGGCCGGGGCGGACGTTGTTTGTCCTACCTATTGCTTGAAATTCAATTGAAACACTGAAGAATTAGTCCTACAAAGTATCATGAGCGGTCTTATCTGTTCTGGAGAATTGTCAAAGGGCAGTCTACATTAAACTTGAAATGCATCATTTAGCATTAAAGGGCATGGTAATGTATTAATTTTTGCAACTGGGCAGTGTTGAGTTCTAGTAAGTTGACTTGCGGAATAAATATTGGATTATTCCGCATTAGTAATTTCGAATCAAACTTACTAAGCCATGCTTTATTTGAGTCTTCAAGATTTATTCTTTGGTTTATTGTTGCCTTTTCAAATTTCAGTTTTGTGAAATGTTTTCCATTGATTTTTCCCTCTTCAAATTTTATAACTGGAGAGCTTTTACTTTGTCGTGGGCATTCAAACATTTCACTAAACTTCACTCGATTTTTAATCATTTTTTGAAAGTACAAAATTGTCGTATTATTAATTTCATATCAAAATTTATCCTTGTGGATTAAAGGCAAGTTGGCTAAAACTAAATTCAAATTTTTATTTTAGCCGAAGCAGTTGTTGCTACACATTATGATCTTTTTAATATCGACTCATGGACTGTTGAAAAATAATGAAGAACGCAACTCACTATTTCACAAGACTCTCATCTGGTGGTAATTTCGTACCATAAATAGTAGATTTTTGAGGACCCTGTTTTAATGTTATGGATGCAGAAGTTTTATGTCCAGAGTTTACGTTTATAAAACTGAATACCGTTGGTCAATTTGGGGATCGGGAGGGCTTGCTGCAAGTCAGATGCGACAGCTAGGGTCCCATCTTCGTTATCATCTTTCCATAATTTTAAGAGTCATTGAGGAAACTTGACTTCCCTGCGATGCAAGGATTTTTCAGCTTCAAGTTTTTTATTCAGTCATCAGTATAAATACAGGTCTTTATTTAAAATTAGTTAGTGTCAATTTTATCACAGAAGTTACAAGTGTCACTACCAGGCCAGAAGGTTCAAATCCTTAGTTTGTCATACCGTCTGCGGTCGTACCTCTAGTTATTCTTTTTTTTTTTCACCTGTCCTTATTCTGGTGTGGCCACCGTCACACAACATACATATTTTTTAAAGATAAGTAATCTCTTAATTTTTTTAAATTTATTTTTTTTTTTTTGGGGGGGGGGGTTGAACTAATTATCAATTTTCATCACAGTACCAAATTGTTATAAATCTGCTCTGAACTAAATTGATGCAATCAATTGATCTAAAGGCAACAGAAATAAACTCGACTCTCAATATCTGTCCTTGATTTCATACACACGTAATGATAATTCCGCCATCCTTCCTTTTGAATATTTTCATCCCTTACGTTTTAATTAGTCGCTCTTTTAATAATATTTCTATTTCTTTTTGCTTTTGGCTCTCAGCTATCTGAGATGTCGCGTAGATCTGTGACAAGATCTGTACAACTTAAGGCTAGAACGTTCCGCATTTGATTTCATTCCTGATGTTTTCGGTTCGATTCCCTCTGTTGTGACTATGGGTTTTGTTTTGTTTTATTTCAGTTTAAAAAATGATAGCAGATTATTATATATTTTACTTATTTCTTCGGTAATTTATTTTGCTATAATTAATAATTCAAAACAGTTAAGACTTTGAATTAGAAAATAATTAATTTAACTATTTTTCGTAAAGTTCTTTCCTAAATGTTCAAATATTTCATGTGATATTCTGATCATCTCTAGTATTTTTATATCTATTTCTAATTAAAATCAACATTTATTTTCTTAATAATATTATTAACTCTTTTTGGAAAATTCAGTAAATAATTAATATTTCAATGAAAATATATTTTTCTCTTCAGAAAGCTCACATAATTAATTAATAATAATCATTATTTAGTATTCAAAGGAAAAAATAACAGTTTTACATGCTAACTAGTTTTAATAATTATTATTTTACTCTTTATGTATAAATAATGATTGAGAATTGAAATTATTGAGTTTTAATTTTAAGATCAATACTTTTTTCCAAATCGTAAGTTTTCTCATTTTTATTTTGTATTTCTTTAAGATGCAGATTGAAAAAAAATTTTCCAACACTTTTCAAATAGAAATTTGATTATGTAATCTATTAATTATTTATGCATGCATCTGATTAATTATTTAAGCATGCTCTATATTTTGTGTCAGTCATTTAAAGGTCGGAGATGGCATCTAAAACAATATATTGTCCCCAACCGAGCCTAGTTGATAAGATACTGAACATGGTAGATGACTGAAGTATGAAGGTCCAGGGTTCTAGTCTACAGGAAGGCTGTTTATCTAAAAATCTGGAGTTTTGAAAGGTTTTCTCCCGATGTAACGTAAATACGCTTCAGAAGCACTAAGAAAGTCATCCCCATAAGGAAACCCTCCCTCCCATAGGCAATACAAAATAATCCTCGTGTAGATTTAACATAACACAATACAATACGCCTTTTTTCAGAAATAATTATATGCTTTTAGTTTATGTTGGAGCTAAATGAAATTAAATTGATTATGTAATGTATTTTTTTTTTACAAAACACACAAAGAGCAGATATTAGTATTCTATTTCTAATTACTTACTAGTGAAATGCAACATGCAGTACGTAAATTTATCGAAAATGTGGCTGCTTTCTAAATCTATCAAAACAGTTCAAATACACTCTTAAATCTATTGATTAAAACTAACACTCATTTATTGATTAAATTTCTTATCGGCCGATTTAAATCCTTTTACGCCAAAAAATACTCATTCAAGACAATGATTTGTGAATGCCTCAATTCGCCCCAGAACTCCCCATCCACTATATTCTATTTAACTCATTTTCCGCAAAAATCTTGTCTACTTGAGTATTCTGTCTGTCTCTTCTCCCCCACGACTCATATATCCTATTTCTGTCACGTGACCCACGCTGTTCAACGGCTAATGGTTCATAGTCGGGCATAGTTGTGTGTGTATTCGCTGTTGATAAATTTATGTTATATCCGAATACCAAATGCATCTTTTTCATATTAAGAGTTGTGAAATAAATTCAGCCTAGATATGGAGGAGATGCTTTAGGTAAAGATTTCGCTTTAATGACATAGTTTCTTACGATTGGATTATAAAAAGCTGTTGTAAAACAAATGAAGTTAGGATATCTCCACCCAAAGTGAGTAAGTAGTATTTTACCTTTTTCATGTCAATAAATTAGGTTGCTTCTTTAATTAAATCTCACAGCTGGTTTAACCATGATTGCATTTCTGTATTCTGACTGTACTGTGAATTCGTTTTATAACGAGAGACTATAGTGAAATTATATTCTATCTATTAAAAAAATACTTTTTTATAGTGTATTAAGATATATGATAGTGTATTAAGATATATAACATATAATACATACATGTATTTGCCTTGATTTAAAATTTATTTTTAGGGCTTATAATAATAGATTACAGCTCTGATAATAAAAAATGAAGAAAACGAATCATTCAATATATTAATCAAAAACAGCAAATTTTAATTAAACACCCTTTTTCTCGCTTAAAATAATAATCTTAATTGAGTACAGATATGATAATTAAAAAAGGGCTGATTTTGCAAAAACGCTCATTCTATTGCTTAAATAATAATCATAATTGAGTACAGTTATATTAATCAAAAACGGACAGACACTCCTCATTTTTGATTATTATTTAGACTAAATGGAGCTTTTGTATAATGCTCAAAAATTGAGAATTTTTCGCTCCATTGATATTTGTCGATTAATTGAGCAAATTTTACTCAATCGGGAGAATGGCTGTTTGAAGTCAATAATTGAGTAAAAATATACTCCGTTTGATTATTATTTTACTCAATAGATTTAAGCGTGTAGCTTGTATTTTAAAGCCTCTAATTTAACGGGATCATTGACAAACAGTATTTTTTTATCCTCCTAAAATAAGTACAATATGTGCACCTTAAATAAATAGAGTAGATTTTTTTCAAATTCAAAAACATCTGAATTTGAAAATGAAAACATTTTCATTCGAATACCGATTTCTTGTTAATAATAATTTCGTCTTGATAGTTGAAATTACGTAAATTGGAAGTCCAAATTTAAGAAATTCTAATGTATTTGAAAGTAACAAATGGGGATATAGTTAAAAGAAATACAGGGAGCAGATAAAAGTTTAAACACGCATGCGCGAAATGCACCAATAGCCATTGGAGGAAATGTACAATTCTAAAGAAGACTACAAAGCTATAGTGGAAACGGAATTCTACTTTAGCGTTACGACATTTGAGGCAGTAAAGCGATTAGGGACAATAAAGACACAAGTGCAAACGAACCTTTACTAACCATAAAATCTGGTCGGCAGAGGCGTAGCGAGGGCATCATGATTGGGAGGGAGAACTATGAAATATGCGAACTCAAAATTCGGAAAATTTCCAGTTAGCCTCAATCTAAGTTGCATGATTCAAATCACCTTTTCCAACATTTCATTACAACCCTTTCAGCGTCTTGATAAAGGGAAAAAAATGTTTTCCAATGTTCAACAATTAGAGGCAGGGCATATTCAAGAAGAGGAGTGATGTTTAATATTTCTTTTTTAGACTCCTAATACTTCCCTGCAGTGGCGCACAAAGGATTTTGCCTTGGAGGGGTCCAGCACATAAAGGTGATATCAGAGCCTAACGAAAAAAAGATAGTGCACAACATGTGAGCAGCCAAATTTAAGGGCGTCGAAAAAGAAAAATTTAAAGCATATATATATATATTTTTTAAAGGCGTAAAGGCGGTCTGTTTTAATTTGCACGTGAACGGCCGACAGTCAAGTATCAGTACTGACAACCACCTGAAAAAATGTGGGACATAAATTTTTTATCATGATACCTTTTATAGATTCTTCCGCGATTCAATATAATTGCATGTTTTTGAATTACGTTTTTATTCTTTTATCTTTAGCAGTTAAGATAAATAAATAAAAACATAGCTGAAAAACATGCAATTTTATTTGGTAAAGTCATGACATATCAAACTGTCAAAAATTACATACTGATTTAATGAACCAAAGTTGACTCTTTTGGGAGGGATCCAGACCTCCCTGGACACATCCTTTGCGTGCGCCACTGCTTCCCTGCATTGTTTGTTGAATAGAATCAGGAACCAATGTGGGGAGCACAGTATATAGTGGGAGATATTTAAAACAATGAAAGAGAGCAGATAAAACAATTTTAAGATAAAAAATGAAAACAGAAGAAAGATGATAGCCTTTGTCAGCGATATGGTATGGTTTAGCTAAAATGTTTGCGAGTAAATTGTTCAATATACTTTATTTCTGTTTTACTCTTGGATACAAAAAAAAAAAATCCAGGCACAACACGATTACCCTTGTGATAGTCAATGGTTAATGCATTGCTGCTGCCTACTTTCTGTTTAGAAAGAAAATAAATGTACACATACATAATATCGATCAATCAACTAATTACATATTTATGCAGATTTTACCTTTCAAATTTTTAATAAAGCCTTTGCATCGTACATTAATCAAAACAATGTAGCCATGGGTGAACTTGTCAATGTCTAATTTTAATTGATATAAGAAGCTGCTTTTTATACATCATACACATCATCAACACCATAATAAATATACCACAATAGGAAATAGGACAGTAATATGGTGTCTAATCACATCTTTGTGATCCAGATAGTATACACAGACCCGGGTTTCTAATGTAGAATTTTTTTTTAATGTGGAGGGGTCACTGGACTGACAGAAAACAGGGAATGAAAAATCTTGTCCAAACTTTTCTGCATGCCTTAATAGCCAAATATGCATTGGGAATATAAAATTTAAATGCAGTGTAACATCGATATTTCAAAATCATGATATCTCGAATAATTGTGTTTTCCCTTACAAACTGGCTTCCTTTTATTTTACCACGTAATCTCGAAAACTTTAGTTTTTTAGGTGTCCCTTCGACTTCGAGATATCGAGGTTATACTATACTTGAAAGAAAGAAAGAGAGGATCGGAGCGATACATAATTGCGAAAAACACATATTTTGCTGTCATCTTACACCAGGCGCGTAGCCAGGAAAATTTTTCGGGGGGGGGATATGCGCCTGGAAAACCTTTCGGGGGGGGATATGAACTTAAATCTGTATAAATAGACTGAGTTTCATCACTAATGCAAAAATTTCGCCCCCCCCCTGGCTACGCCCCTGTCTTACACCCATATGATACCACAAACATTCAGTATGTCCTTTCAGTCCCGGCCAAGTCTGGATTCTCTGACCGCTCTCCCACGGTTTACTAAGCTATTCTTTCTATAATCCTAGAAAAAATCTTGCTTGTCTCGATCCGAAAGAGAAGAAAATGATAGTAGAAAAATATATAAAAAGTAATAAGATTCTGAAGTTCCGAATACAAAATACATTTTTTCCTCCAACTGAAACATAGTTTTACCAAGTGAAGAATGGGATTTCGCCAACTGGGATATATTTTTGGGAGGGGATACTCCACCCCCCCCTGTCCCCTCTGTTGATCGGCTCTGCCGGTCTGCTCAAATCTGATGTTTTATTCTGAGTTAAAAATGTCAGGATAATAATGGAGGGTGATGGGCTCTATTCCTGGACAATTTTTAGAGTCACTCTAAGTACATTGAAAACAGTGACCGAATGTTTAAACCTACAATAAGGTACTTGCAGTGAGGACTTTTGCGCGACTGTAATGGCTTGGCTTAACACAGTTGGCAATGACGTAATGTGTTCCTTCACTTTAATCTTCTTCTTACCTGGCACTTTACTACCTGAACTCTTTTATCCTCTTTGGTCAGGAACATCAGTTCCTGACGGAGTATAGTTTTATTAATGGAAATACGCATACGTTTTTCAGAAAGACTGTGCATACTGTAAAATGCTTTATGGTGCACAGTGTATTTCTCATTGTTTACCACTATAGTGTAATCAAGACGCAAGAATCACTCGACCTTCCCTTTACTATAGACCTTTTAATATGACTGCTTATCTCAAACACCGATACGTATGAATTTTGAGGGTTGCAACCATCCAGTTCCCAAAACACATTAAGCATCAGTTCAACATTATTTTGGACTATTAAAAAAAAAAAATCACAATTACATCTTTTGCCGATTCGACAAGTTGGTAAATTGCATTCGTGTGTTCAGACACGTATTCTTCGCCGGAGTTCTCCTTTCTTTTTTGCCATGGCCGTCTTCCAAAGGTTGCTCTTTTTTATTTGTTTTCTAGGGTATCCAGAAAAGGCACTGCTGGTGTTCACATGTATTACTACGCACAGCAAAATCACGATTATGTAAAGAAAAATGAAAGGAACGAGCGTCAAGTGCGGATTGCATCATCAGAGAAGCACGTGATAAGAGGAGGGGTAGGGAACGGTGTATGCTTCGCCCTTCGAATCCAATCGCCAATGGCAGGTTCCTGCTAGTTTCCCGCCAGCAGCACAGTACCATTCTGCTGACTATTCTCTTTTTGAGACGGAAAGAAAAGCGATATCAACGTAAAAACTATACCTGTGAATCAGTGGCGTTATCAGCGACAGAAATCTTTCATGGGGAGGGTGTTACGACTACTGCAAATCACTGTATACGTGTGGGTGATAAGGGAGTGAAGAATATACATTTTGTATGGTAAAAAATTCCTCATGGGAGGTGTGAACCCCCTATCCCCCCCCCTTTGGCTACGCTACTACTGTGAATTCTCGGAAATGTTCCGAATTCGGATGGCGAGAAAAAAAACAAAAAAAAAAAACACGCTATCCTGAGATCGCCCTTCCTATCCTTGTGATGCAGATAATCACATATCTTATTTTTAATTATCAATTACTTAATTGTTAATTATTTCTAAATTTAATCTGTGTTCAAAATTTATTCTTTGCGCTTTCAATTTGGATTTCTTTTCCCTTCGCCTGTAAAGTTTTTATTTCTGCACCTACCGTATTTAAAAGCAATCTTAGGTTTTCATTTATTTTTCCTTTTTATTTCACTTTTGCATTGGTAAAGCCTAGCATTTCTATTCCCATGGTTTGTTTATGACCATATATGGAATCAATCTATAAATAACATTGGCTTTCATTTTGAGTTACATTTTAGCTGCTAGATTGTTTATTTTATCCGTTGGAATGACTGGGATTCAAAAATAATTATATAGAAATGTTCTTAACGCCTACTTGCGTCACGTTACTTTCACGCTTTGTTGGGCGCATCTCTTCGGCGTGTTTTGCTTCTGTACTAACCTTTTGGCTTGAGTTTCTCAGCATCATTCACGCCTTAGCAGTTGTCAAGTGAACCTGTGTATTTCAGGGGTCTGCTCAGCCACCGTAGGACTTTAAAATTTTGTTGTTTGTGTTGATATGTTAAAATAAAATGTAATTGCCACTATAAAGTCTTATTCTTTCTACACGGCCTGGGTTTCGCCTTCATAAAAAATATGGGATGTGAACCTGGGGAAAGCTTCCCCATATTCCTCAACGCCTCATATATGTAAAAACAGTTGATAGTTTCCTGAACTACGAGGGCTGTAAATTAAGTAATGGCAACACAGGTGTAAATAAAATTTTAATGAACTTACAAGTACAATTGCATTACATTCCTTCTGTGTAATCCCCGGCAAAGTTTATAACCTTTTGCCAAATGTCGGGAAAGCACTGGAGACAAGGTGTTTATTGTTGAAGTCAGCGACGGAGCGCCCTACTGCGCGGAGTATAAATGCAACGTCATGAAATCGGAGGCCTTGAGGGGTTCCTTTAACTTCGGAAACAGATGGAAGTCACAAGGACTCACGTGAGATGAATAGGGAGGGTGTTCCAAAATTTCCCACTGGCACAGTTGCTATAGGAGAGTGACATTGTTTGCGACATGACAACAATCATTGTCATGCAACACGAGATTGTTTTGCGCCGCATAGCCGGATAGAGAGCCGGTGCTGAAGAACTCGGCAATAGCAGTCTGCGTCGACAGTTTATCTTACAGGCTCAGCATGCGCTAGAATCACACCCTTTCCCCCAATACTTTGACAATCTTGCAATCATCCTATAGAATAATGCACCTTTGCTACAGGCTTCCAGTAATCCTCGATAACATTCCATTGCAATTTTGACAGTACAAACTCTGTTTTAAGCCACGACCACTGATCACCTTTTGGAAACATGCTTTAGAGCGATGGTAACACTACTCTTCACTTTAAAGTCATACCACATCTACCCTTCTAACTATATAGACTGTTTTTTGCACTCTACACATCGAGAACAGCACCACCTCATCGATATCATATACTATTTGCGCGTGCCCGTTCTTGCACGAGTTTCTAGGTTAAGTTGCCATATTTAATTTACAACCCTCGTATATATGAAACAGCCTAACGACGCAAACCACTAAGTTTTCTACTATGCTTGAACTGCTTTTTCGTTCTTTCTGTCTTCTTCATTTTTTTAAAAAATAGATTTTCCAAAGTTAGGTTTTATCTTCCTTTTTTACATCAATAACATTTTTCCCCCAGTAAAGGTAATAATTAATTAATTATGTCTGGTCAATCAATTTGAACTCTTACAAGCTAGATTTTTTTCAGTGTCTAACTTACCGTTTACAAGAATTAATTTAAAATTACATTTATTTTAAATTAGAAAGTTAATAAAGCGATAATTATTTTTAACAGTAATGGTAACATTTTCTGCATGACCGCTGCAGAAAAGGTGCATTTACTTTGAAGCTTACCCGAGATTAATCATTTCTCAGAAAACTACTTTTTAAACCCATTAACTCTATATAACGATTCCCAAAAAATATAGGAAACACGAAAATGACTTCATGGAAATGTTGAATTTGTGAAAGTTTTAATGCATGAACTGGTTCATAAATATTTAATATTTAATATGTTTTATACAAAAGTGAAACCGGAAGAAAACCTTAAGTTTCTCAATAATTTATTAGAAATTTGATATGAATTTTTTAGAAGAAATATGAGCTCATGGGAATTTAGATATAATTTTTTAGCAAAGTATTATTAAAATAAATTCTTAGAAATATTTTAACTACGCAATGATGTAGAAACAGTAAAAATATTTAATAGAGCTTTTATCATTTTTTTGACTTATAGAAGATGTTAAAATGATTTTGCTTGTAAGTTAAAGAATACAATACTGTTCTAAGAATGCCATTAAAGTTACTATTTTTAGATAATAATAATAAATTGTTTAAGGAAGTTAAATAATGAATTTGGAATTTTAATTTCAAGTCGGGAATCTATAACTTGGAATGTCCTTAAAATATTGAACCAATTAAATAAATAAATAAATCAGACATGTATAAAAGAGTTCTAAGAAGTAAGACAAACTATAAGTATGTTTTGAGAGACAAAAAGGCTTTGCATTATTCAGGAAAATTATACATGGAACAGAATAGTAGATGTTTTCCTTAAATTTTGCATTCGATCAAGAGCACTTTTTTGCATTTTCTCAGTACTCTAGTTTCTTTTTAATCTCACATATTATTTCTTGGCTTCCTTACACCCGGAATTGATAGCCCTGATTATAGGCATTTATAACCTACCATTATAAATAAATATATATATATATATATATGGGAATTTTATACACAGCTCATGATAAAAAGTACAAGCATCATTTCGAGATGAAAACGAATAGCTGAATCCGTGTTAATTATGATTAGGAAGTTTTATATGTAATTATTCAAAGTAATATCTGCTTATTCAAGTAACCATTATTCCACCCTCATTTATTTATGATTAAAAGAGAGAGAAGTAACTACATATCCGTAGTTCTTCCACATAAACCCCTCTGAAAGTTTTGCTCGAGGTTCTATATATTACCTAATAACATCACTATTGAAAACGAAATAATAAATCAGTGTCTAGTACGAAGAAAATACATAAAATTAAGCACGGTTCACCTAAAATAATTTTGTTAATTGGAATGCGGTGGTTAAGTTTCCTCTTAGAATGGATACATTACTGTATAAAAATTGAATTGAATATGCAAACCTAGAAAGTAGGTCTCATGACTCAAATAGGATATATTTTAATGAAGTCGAAGGAATGAACATTACAAAGTAACTGATTCAGTACTAGTTTAATAGCACCTACTTAATGAGCCCCATTTCTAAAGTAAATCTAATTTTAGCTTCCAATATGCTTATTTAGAGAAAATGCATGCCCAAAAGCTAGGCAAACTCTCGGCTGCAAGATGTTTTCGTTAATTATAACTATACATTTTTTCAAGTTAAATCATAAAGTAAAATAGTTTATATGCAAAGGTGAATCAAGGCTTGGGTATTTTAGTTAGACAGCGTAATCAAATACATTTAGTATGTATATCGATAAATGTCCAGAAAAGTTTCAGTGACTTATTTTATTTTATTTGTATCGATCTTTAAAACTAGAAATATGCTTATTATAATCTTTACATGAAAGTCTTTAAATGAAGAATGGTTTTATTTACTCGTATTTTAAAGAATCCAGATTGTTTTCACGACTAAGTGAAGTTCAGTAATCAGCTAATTTCACATTTGGACAATTAAAATGGGGTTGGCTTTCAATTAAATTGAATATTTAATTTTAATATTAGAAATTTTGGAAAAGAGTGGTAATTTTAGTAATTTGCGTCTTGCTTAATTGACTACAGGAAATTTAACTAATATGTAATTTGAACCGCCAGAAGAAAATTTATATTTTAGTAATTTCTTTCAACACAGTAACCATGATCTGTATTTCATGGTTATTATTTTGTTGTACAAAAAAATGAAATTGCGTAGTAATGAAAAATGAAAAAGGAATCGGGATTTTGTAAACATAAATATTTAACAACATTTAGGTAATTCAGAGTGTTATCTATCTATCTATCTATATATATATATATATATATAATATGTATTACATAATTTATACAATACAAACCTTTCCTAATACGCAAGACAATAAAAATCTCTGAATGCGATATTGTTCTGTTAAATTTCAAAACTGATATTACAAAGTACAGTCCTGACATAATATTGGCACATCCCCATCAAATACAAAATTAAAACTAAGAAAATATATCAAGATTTAAGCAGCAAATTCGATAGAAAACGATAACATAAAAACTATTACGAAGTAAATAAATGTCCATTTCACTTCTTTTTAACCGCATAAAAAATTAAATAAAGCAAAATAAAGCTAAGTAATGGACTACGGGTGACCAAGCTCCCAGAACGCTCAAACAATCAATACAGTCATCGACCCAATTCCATTTCTCAACTCCAAAAAAGCTGTGTTTGAACCGCAAACAACAACCTGTCATTGAAAATCAGGTTGAAAAAGAAAATGAAACAGACTTTAAAGATTTGAAACAAAATATGAAGTTAACAATGACAAATCGAATATACTCTCGAAATTCAGCCATTATTTATAAGAGAACATTGTAAAATGCAATAAAAATGGAGTGAAACGTTGTTTTACTTCAAGATTACAAATAGATTGAAGGTGCATTTAAGTGATTCTTTAAATCCTTTTTATTATTTAATGTATCTTTTCTGAAGTATGTTGTATAAATCGACTTTTTCAAATCGTGGATGTCGATGGCTGTTTGATGTGTTCCGTCGTATACATTAACTGCAGAACAGTTACACGCCAAACAAAAGATTCAAAAATAAATCCAGAGTATAGATGTTACTTTTCTTGGATGAACCATCTGAGATCTTTGTGAATGTAAGTTATGAATTAAAAATAAAATTTTAAATTCATTTAATTATATTACGGATAATCGTAAAAATAAAAAACATTTTATAGATTAATGCAATTTATATATAACATAAAAACAGGAGTTTTGCAATAAAGTATAGACAATCAACTCGTTACCGAAATGACTTAAGACTAATATTTTTGGTAGACTGAAAAGAAAGTCATACATATGTATATTTGTGCATGCGCGTGATTCATTTACATCACGAGTAAAAATTGCAAGCATCAGCGCTGCACAGTAAGCAATCCGCAAGAGTCATGCAGATCGGCTCGAATACGCCTCTGAAATCATACACGGAAAAAAAAAAATTCGGAAACGTTACCCCAAAAAATGGGACAGTTCTTGTAGTTTAAAATTGCAGATACGTTTCCGAACCATGCGGGTAAAGTATTTAGAAACGTTTCTGCATATTTCGGAAAAGTATTTACATATTTTCCTGCTTTTTAGGTAAGGTTTCTGGAAAAGATGGGTAACGTTTCTGTTATTTTTATGCCAAGGGGATGTGGATGATTTAGTAACTTTGAAAGACCGAAAAACATTACACTCAAACAAATCAATGGACATCTGATGCATTGCAGTAGAGGATGTAGTTCAGTATAGGCACTTTTTAGAACATCTGCAAAAAAAATTTTGAACATGTCTATAATGCGATGTACTAAAAAATATTAATTAATAGAACTTTCTATACTTTCTATGCCTATATTAATCTTGAAATGGACCTTAGAGTACCACTTTAGATCCTCGTGGCTAAAATTCAAACATTTTCAAAATCAAAACCACATGGCCTTATTAGCATTTACTGCAAATTTGGTTCAGTTTGGGATAACAGTTTTCTCACAATCGGGTTCTAAGCACCTCTATTTTAATTATGGCCACCCCGTATAAAAATATATCTATATATATATTTGTTTTTTCTCTATTTTATGACATTAGTTTATAAAAATTAACGCGTGGGCCATTTATAAAACTTGTGTGAGTACGTGTCTGACACGCTAGTCACAGGTTTGCCACGACTAGTCCACAGGAACAAGCTACAGTTCTGTATGTTGCGACCGCTGAATGCTCAGACAGTATTTTTTGTCGAAATAGCTGATAACGGTTTTAGCTTAACACAACGTTGAATTTTAAATACTTCACTAATACAACAAAGTTTTTTTCCTAATTCCCACGATACTTCATTAGACAGTCTGATAAATTGCAGAAATGCAAAAGAAAACTGTAGTGAAATTCACAAAGTTCTTCAAGCACGATGATTATTTTTATCTTATCGTCTTTGCTAGACTTTATACCTTTAAAAGCTCAGTTTTTCTCGTTCTATTTAGTTTATTTTCTTTCTTCCTCAAGATTCCAGATTTCCAGCCGGGATTGATTCCCTTGAAAACTCAAAGAGGGTAAATGTCTGAGGATCTAAAGAGAAACTGCAATTCCGTATCATAAACTTTCGAGGATTTTTATTGCTATTTGCGGTTGGTATTGAAAAACTTTATATTGAAGTAGCAGTTCATTTAATGTTTTAGAACTAAAGCCATGCAGTAAGAATACCAAATGTTCTGCATAAAAAAATAAATATTTTAAAGTGTATTTTTCGAACGGGCATATTAAAACACATATTGTAAGAAATAAATGCAAGCTTTAATTAAATTAATTTTTTTATATATGGGTCTTCTAATTTGAAAAATTTCATTTTTAAATTGTGAGTTTTATATAATTGTAATTGTACTTGCAGTTTAATCACCAGAAATAAAATCATCTCCGGTTATAAACAGTTAAATCATAAACAGTTAAATGTATCCGTTAAATTTTTTATCTAACTGCAAACTGTAAAACTGATAATAACACGTACAAATGCTGAAATTAAAAATCAATTTCACTCAGATTCAAATGTTGAAATTAAACAACTATTTTACTAAAACTATGATTAATTTTAGTAAAATATTTTTTCATGCAGTGGAAATGACATAAGCATTAAATCCTGTTTTTGTAGTGGAAAAATAGAGATAATCAATTATATTAGCTGTTGACATTTAATATATTTTTGCATATGCAAAAATACGTATATTTAATTTGCGTATACGTATATTTGCGTAAGCAAATATACGTGCACGCAATCTCACACACATGCACATATACATGCAAATATCCAGACACACACTTGCAGAGTACTTAAACAATCGTTTTATGCCATTTCAAACAATGCTGATTATTAGAGATTCGATTTTAAGTAATGCGTACTTTGACACATATTATGCAGTTTTTTAGAGTTATTTTAGTTAATAATTTTTTATATGAAAGTTGTCGGAATTTTCATTATATTACTTTTTTCTGTCGTCGTTCCATAAAAATAAAAGAATCGTTCATATATTAAAAATACTATAATTATGACCTGCAGAATAAAAGAATAAATTTATAAAGGATAAAGTTTCGGAAAAAATAGCTATAAGCTTTCAATGTATTTTTAATGATAGGTATCTTTCATCATTATTTTGAACGTACTTTCAAGACATAAAAAATTGCATAAGTAACAGTGTAAACAAATTTCGATAAACGGATTTGATGGTTCTGTGTTCAAATTTATTTGGTGCAAAGTTTTTTAGGCAAACTGATTCATATTAGGCAGTATGCTTGTAATGTATTTTAGAATTTGTTATTGATTTTTGCTTTCCTTATTATAGTTAAATATTTTTTCATTAATCATAGCATAGTCATGCGCATTTTTTTCAAACTCTGAGGTGATTATAACCATGAACATAGAAAACCTTATTCTGACTAGGATAAACGCATACCTATCTTATATCATTTAAAAAATACTAAGGAAAAGTAATTTAAAATTGTTTTATGTATTTTTTATGATTAAATTAAAAATTAATTACAAAATAGTCATTTTGCTGCTGATTTTTTAAAGCTTTTTATGAGCTTGGCCACGTGTATGTCGTACCAGTTAAAGTGTAGGAATTTTAACTCTTTCATATCGTCCGATCGAGCTGAAACTTTGCGTACACATGGAACTCCGACGACACTGAGTACTTCTCTTTTAATTTTTCGATACTCTTTTTTTAAGTTATTAAATATTTTGTTCCCAAAAATCATTTTTTTTTCATTTAGCAGCTCGTATCTTTCGAATTGTTTATCGGACATTTTTAATTTTGCATCATCGAAATTTTCTTTCGATTCTGAAGAAGTTGAAACAAATTTCGATTCCTTAGGTTAATTTTTTAATGCTTTTTTGACAGAATTATCAATTATAGCCTTCAAATTTTTAAATCGTTGAAAAGAGTACATTCATTTTACCCATTCCAAAATTTCATTGAATACGGAGTTTCTCTTCCTAAATCATTTAAATGAAGAGGGGTAAAAAAATATCATTTTTTAGGATAATTGTGACAACCTCTTTAAATTTTGAATAAATAACTCAACGGCAGCAAAATTCTTAATAGTTGTTCTTAAGATATGAAAATTTCTCCTAATTAATTAAATTATGCTTTTTCTTATCATTAAACGAGTTAAAAATTCATAAATTTAAAATTTTTACAGAGTGGTTCTAATTACCGCACTTGACTTTTTTATCTCTTGGTGAATTTAATCACATGAGATATTTTAATGTAATTAGTAGACCGTGGATTATATGCACATAAAAAATGGCAAAATATGCGTGCAAGTATGCATCAAAAAGTCTTAAAATATGCACTAAACATCTAAAAATATGCACTAAAAAACTAAAAATAAGCACCAAATAACTGAAAAAATATGCACAGATTAACAGTAAATTAAAAAGCATTTACTTGTAAAAGTATTTTCTATCACTGACCTTGCAATTATAACACATTTTTTTTCTCTCTTTGAAACTTGAAAATTCATGAAAGACAAAATTAAAAAGAACGAAGACTGTTTATGACTTAAAGCAGAATCAAATTTTATTTACAATCTTAGTGATGAAATATGAATTAAAACTGCTTTTAGTAATTTTGTTACAATACGCAACTAAGTGTTTTTCAAAAATTTCAATAGTAATGTTTTGTCTTTTATCATGTGAAATCATTTTATATGCTGAAAATGTTCTTTCAACATCAACGGATGTCAATGGACAATACTTATAATATTTCGCTTTGGATTGTTCTCTTTTTTCAGGTAATCACACCCCTAACCATTAATAAAATTATTTGTTTTAGTCACACCCAAAAATCCTAAATTTTTATTTAAAATAAATTCTCACTGATTTTTTTTCCTAAGGACTCTGGAATCTTACCAACTCATTCCTGTATTTTTACAACTTGACTTATTGCATCACTCAGCAGCAGATTTTGAGATTCTAATTTTATGATGGTTGATGTTAAGAAGTGAAAATGCGTTTCGATTGTCGATAGACTTTTTCGGATTGTCTTCTCGCTAACCATCTCTTTCACAATTCAAACAGAAGATCGACGCTGTCCAAAGCATTAACTACATCTTTTATGGAGCCAAAATTTCCAGAATAAAATACAGCGACATTTAGTCAAGTACCTCATCTTGTCTATTGAGTCTGTGATGGAAGTGGGAGGTTGGGATACATTTCTCTGTATGTTTAAGTGCTCAAAGGAGCTTTTAAGAATACTTTCTTAACGCAGGTAGCAGTTTATTCACAGGGGCGTATATTTTTCTTACTTTTTCTGCTACTCTGTGAAGCCCGTGGGCTATAAAAGTAATATGTATCATATTTGAAAAAAAAAAAAAAACTTCAAGTGGTGATGCTGCTTTTATCATATAAGGTGCTGCGTCAGTAACGAATACTAATTAGGTATCAGTCATGATTATTTCAAGCCACAATAATGTTAATGAATCATTAACGAATCTTGCTATGCTAGAAAAGTTAACATTATGGGGAAAGATAGCTTCCTTCAGCCCCTGAAAAAGGTGTGCAATAGCGAGCGGAGGAATGAAAACAAACACGTTTGGGCTATTTTGCTGGGAACGAAACATTGTACGATTTTTTAGCGTGGGACTTAGAATTAAAGAAAAAAACACATACTGTAAAAGGAGGTAAGAAAGAGTTGCAAACTCTAAGGTAGTGAGATTGAAATATGCATAAAACAGAGAAAATGCGTCATTTTATGCAAAATCATCAAAAACACGTGAAATATACAATTGCATATGCAAATATACGATTGCATATAATCTGCGGTCTGGTAATTAGTATCAAGCAAGCCAGATGCAATATTCTCAATTATTATATCCATTGAAGAGGTACTCAATATGAAGTTTTGAGCTCAACAATCTTAAAAGCCCGCAATCTATATGAAATACATACGTTGGAAAATGCTTTCTAAAAATACAATACAACAAGTTATAAAATAAGTGTATGTAGCTTAATTTATGAATCATGTTAGTATTAATGGGTTGTAAAACAGCTGCAAAGGTGGCCAAATAAGTGTTTCTTGTTCATTTAGGGTTTTATATGTATTATCATGTCCTTTAGTTATTCCTATAATGTAACCAACGAATAGAGAAATTTAATTTGACTTCAGTTTCTCATAAGACACTGTAATAGTAAACCTAGAATTCATTAAGGAATGTACTCGAATTTCATTCTGAGCATGAAGCACGAATATGAAATTTAACTAAATCGTTTATATCTTAACTCAACGTACAGAAGCTGAATAATTTGGGTTTGTTAGTTTGTTTTCCAGTAATAAAATTTCAAGCAAGAGCTGTTTGAGAAGTTTCAACTATGTTACGTAAAAATGCTTGGACTTAGCACTGTGAAAAAATAAACAGCAGCCTGATTTTTTATTTCTAACGCGAAATAAAGGAAATATTGCAATGGCAAAGAATTCGATTATTTAGTGTTGACTGAAACATCCATTTTGACTATCCTTGAATCTATTTTCAAAATTTTGAAAATAATTTTGCAAGTATTTCACGTACGCCTAAAACGATTAGCCATAAATTGTTCGAAATTTGTATTTAGAATTCTTCTAATACCTGTTTGCACCCTCTTTTTTATTGTAATTGACTATGTAGTTTGCTTATAGTGTGGGTACTTAACCGCTGACTGAGCTTCACGTGCAAACTCTCTATACTCACCAGGAAAGGCATTTGCACATTGAGTGAGAGTTCGAGAGATATGGCGCGTTCTCTCGTACAAAGAACTGTGTATTACGGAATCCAGAACTTTGCAGGTTAACGTTCTGACATCACGCTGAGGTCATTTCTCACTATCACGTCGGTGGCGCGAGTCAAACGTCACCACTGGAATTGCATTATATTGTATTGAAAAGGCAAAGCTACTTGAAGGGTATCTGCTTAAGCAGGGATGTCTTGGGTGGATGACTATTTTAATGGTTCTAACGCGAATTCACGTTCCATCTGTTAAACAACTGCTCAAAATTCCAAACCGTTAGATAGATGGCCGCGCTATAGGTATGGACAGGGATCTTCACACTTCAGCCATCCACCATGCTCAATGCCTTTAAACGCTCCGCCATGGTGGGGCCGACGTCAGAACAGGATCACCAAAAATACTTTCAAAGACGTAGGCAGGCATTTGTTCAAACTACATTTAGAAGACGTTCATCTATTTCAAAGAAAGCGTAGTTGATATAAATTCGTAATGTTTATTAAAAATACTATGCATATTATCTGAAGGAGTGCATGTAACATTTATAAATATTTTATAGGACAAATATTTTGAACTGAATGTGATAACTAAAATATCTTATCGCACTTGCAAAAGAAATGAAGTGCGTAAAAGAAGTGTCCTGTTCAGATCCTGCGTCCAAATTAAGAGATGCAGTAATTACGCATGCACACGATAGATGACCTAATTTGTGCACATAAAGAAAAACCAATTTTTCTCGAAAATCATGTTTTCTAATTTCATTGTTTTGGCTACAAATTAAATCATCCGGATTATTTATATAAAAAAATATTTAATAGAAAAAAAAATATTAGAGTTAATAGAGGAAGCAGATTTATTTTATACCTTCTGGTGCAGACTTCAGTTATCAAATAAAACTGCTGATCTAACTGAATATGTAATTGTTATCCTCAGGAAGTTCATGAACGCTGCAAAATCATTGAGACTACGATATGTGACCATTTGGCACAAAAGAAACGACTGTTACGATTTTTATTTTTAAAAAAAGTTGCACTGTGCAGTGTGTAAAGTATAGTTAAAAACAATAAAATAACGGATAATAAAATGAAATTCGAGTTACCATTTAAATTCGGAACATGGCAAATTTTATACAAAACTTCTACTTCCTTAACATAAAAATCACGACTAGAATTTAACTAACTTTATAGGGAGTTGTGCATGTTAACAGAAGGAAACAGGAAAATAAAAATTTGAAATGAGTTTCTTTTTGAATTTGCAATGTTCGTACTGTCCGAGTATTACTGAAGCTGTTTTATAAGGTTATTTTATCCACTTTCTATAAAATGAGAAACTACACAGAAAATTTCCTACATTATTTGGAATCCATGGATCTAAATGTAAATTTGTGCATAAAAATTGCAAATTAAAATAAAAACATAAATTGTTTAAATTAAGTTTATACATTCATGTGAAATACAATTTTTATAAGCGAATCTTATTTGAGGAATAAATTTTGTAAAAATACTTTATTGTAAAAATGGAGATAAAATTTTAAGAAATATTAAGAAAACCCAATTCCTGAGTGTAATTAAATGTATTAATTTAAAACCAATCCAAATAAAATCCTTTTATTACTTATTCCGTACTTAAAGTTATCAAATAAAAAATCCTTCATTTCAAACTAAAAAATCAATGCGGTGCAACAATTAAGAATATTGTTATTATTCTAATGTCTTCATAAACACGTAAGCAGATAAGATTGAAATTACTCCTAGTTCACGAAGAAAACTTCGTGAACAGTTTTATTTTTATTAAAAATAATCATAATTTTCATTTGGGCTTTATCGCACACATAATGCCCAGAGTTTAAATTAAAATAATTTTTCAGATAATATTTTCCTTTTATGTTTTATTTTATGGTTTTTAAATGTTTACTCAGCAGTAAGGAAGAAAAATTCTTCTAAATGTTAGAAAAAATATCCACAAGAGATAATTAAAGATAAAATGTAAGCTCTTTTAAAAATATTATTCATACAAACAGCACCAAAATGTATCTCAAAGAAACATTTTTGAAAAAAAGAAAAAAACGCGTTTCGTTTGAAAAAATGACTTTTAATTTAAGCATTATTTCGATAAAATATGAAACAAAAGTATTTCTTTTATGCAATTTTCTACTACAAAGTTTTTATTAAAATATGTATGTAAATTCTGGAATTAATTTTTGCCTAGCTTTCATTTTATTTGAAAGATATTGTATTATTTCATCAATTTTCAAGCTTCAAAAGTGCTGTGAAAATTGCCGCATGGTATCTCTCTATTCCAAAAAAAAAAGTAACGGCCGCTGCCGCCGCAGCTGTCAAAATCTTGTTCTTCTATCTCCTCCGAAACTATGGGGATATGAGTTTTGACGAAGGTGCCTACGTATTCAGAAAATTCCGGGAATCTGATACGCTTACTCAAATTTCGAAATTCCAATTATTTTAGACGATAGTAATACATAACTGAAAAAATAAGCATAATGGTTGCCAGGCTTGGAAATTTTCGCCAGCATAAAATCATTCATGCTTTTGCACCAAAGCAATACCAGCGTGAAATTAACAAACATGAAGTAGAATTACAAGATTTTTACGTGAAATTAAAATGTAATTGAAAATATAAGTCAAAGAAGGTTACACAAAGTTCACTTTGAAATAGTAGGTTCTCTTAGATAACAGGACTTTAAAATTGACGCCAATTCATTTTTCTAATACTTTTTCTAATAATAATTGTAACTATTTTAAAAAGCGGCTCTTTGGCATCAGGTACGATCTGGAAAAACGCTATCTCCAGCAGGGTGAATATAAATACTGCGTGTGTTCAAAAATGTTAGCACCCAGTATTTTGAAAATGAAAAATAATTCAACTGGATATTACAGTAATGCCGGTTAGGTTCAGCTTGGGTTTTTGCCGTCCGTAGAAATATTTCACAGCGTTAAATACGCCATTATAGCAAGTACAGCTTGAATATTTGCCCGCTCGGTGAGATGACATATTTCGCAGTGCTAAATAAGCTAATCTGCAAAGGATTATGTATATCAATGTGTAGATAACTGTTTTCACGGAAACCTTACATGAACAAGGATTATCGGTTATGAGCATATGCAAATCGTCAAATAATGAAAAGTCGTCATTAGTAGCAAGATATAATAACTGTTCCGTAGTTTTTATGAAAGAAAACATATGAAGAACTGTTTTCTTAAATAATTATTGACTATACGTATACGTAAGTCGACAAATTATAAAAAATTGCAATGGATGGCAAATATGCTCCATGGAACATGCAAGAACCAAGGAATATGTAGCTCGGCTACATTTTGTCACATCCAATTTTTGGGTTCAGTCATTTTTGCCCTTTTTATGAATAAGGCTTATTAGGGGCCGAATGCCTCATACGAAAAGCGAACGCAGCGAGTCTAGGGGCTTTGGCCCCTAGTACTTACTTAAAGGAGAAATTCTTTTTACAGGATTAAACAAATCGTTTATTCAAACCAATGTATGTTAGTCAATTTCAAATATCACATGCTGCAAATTAATCGATTAGTGCACGAGACACACGAACGAAATTTAAGATTTTATATATATATATATATATATATATATATATACATATATTGGGAAATTTCACTCAAAAGCGGAGTTTTAAAAACGAAAAAACGATATTTTATTTTAAATACTGCATGCGTAACAACTTAAAATAGAATTGCTAATTAAATTATTGATGAAAGCATTTAAATGAGCGATGGTTAAAAGGAAATAATTTGACTTTTTTACTTAAAATAAGTGCTAATGGATTATTAAACAAAAAATGATGCAAAGTAGAATGTAACTTAGGATGCTTTTTAAAAATTGTTCGTTTTAGCATTCGTTATGTACAAAATATGAAACAATAGTTGAAAAAAAAATGGAGCAACTTGAATTGATTTTCATGTGAAGCTATTTAAAAATGTAACGGATGGAACTGTGAAGCACAAATTATATTTGAATAATTTAAGTGTATTTAAAAGGACAGAAGTAAAATACTTGAATGCGGTTTGAATTATCAAATTATTTATACGTTATCATAAGAATGCCACATCAAAGCCCTTGTTGGATGTATTAAAGATATATCGATTCTTTCTCAAAAGCTATGAGCCTTGGTGAAAATATCCAGTCGCGAAAGTATGGGTAAATTTTGAATTTGTATAAAATTTGTTATAAGTAAATGCGTTATAAATAAAAGTATGCATGTAACATTTCTTCTCTGCAATATTAAAAACTCCCAAATATTAGAGAAAGTGTTTTTTGTAGATAGAATGATATCGTAGGTAAAATTAACTCACTTAATTTATTTAAAATACATAAATTTAAATTATTAAGACCATCATACACATTTATTTATTTATCTATTTGGAAATTATTTATCCGATGTGACATGCTAACGCCTTTACAGTTTTAAATAAATTGACTTACCACACATATTTGAAGCCGGTGACTCGGGAAGACTGTCAATTCAAAATAATTCATTTCCTTGGTAAATTATTTGCATTTCATTTTGAAGTGGCAGAAAGATTGCATGTTTTGAAACTAAATTTATATACAAGTTACTCTACTCTTTTACGTAACATGTATAATTGATTAAATGTCAATGTAAAGGTTAAAGTGTGAAAAATTTACATGCTTTTATTTATTAATTTAATACTGCAAATGTGTATGCGTTTATAAAAAAACAATTAAATATGAGTATTGAGTTTTTATGTTATGGAAAGCCTACTCGAGGAATCATAGGCCTAAGTGCCTTGCGCGAAGAACTTTTTAAGGGCCTCTAATGCATATTCACGCTGTATCAGAAGAAAACCGCCCAAAACTTTAGATCATGCGATCGACAGTAGCTCTTTGGGTGTGGTGAGTATTTAGTGTATTTTCAGGTATGCAGTTTAGCAAGACGTCAGCAGCGTGATCTTTAGAGATCTAGTAAGAACTTAAAAAAAAAAAAAAAAAAAAAAAAACGGAAGAAATGTTTTTCTGTTTCATTCATGCTAAGTTTGAATCTGATATATTAAACTTTGGCCTAACCGAGTATTTTACATATAAACTTTAATTTTTATAACACATTCGTTGCAATTATTCATTTCTAATATTATAAAACAAATTCAGCGTGTAAGGAATTCTGATTATCCTAAAAATGCTGAAAAAACAATTTAACAGAAATGTTTACCCAAATGCTCTAGTGTTTTCAAAACTATCGTAAGTTTTCGTAAATTAAAAAATATCCTCTCCGAAATTTGAATAGCTTAATAACTTTAGATTAATTGCTTACAATCCGGAATTTTCGTAATTTCTAAAGTGTGGACTCTCGAAGTATATTTCTAAATTCGAAGAAATATGTGTCTGTGTTTATCGAGAATTCATAGATTCCTCTAACAAAAAAAGTAAATAATGTTAAAAACATTTAAATCTAAGATACTGTACTTGGCATTGTTTGGTGATTCAGCACAAATAAGCACTGGAACCGTTTATTAAATTACTATCACCAAATGCGTAGTTTCTTGATGTTATTCCAAAGAATGGTTATTAAAAAACATTCAGACACAACAAGTTCCTTATACTACTTCTACATTTTTAAATAAAATTTATTGTGCTTTAGAATTACAGTTCAGTGAAAGAAGTGATTAGAATGACTGTTTGTTTCAATTTTATACTTTTGAACTTTATTAAACTTCCAAACAAATATTAATATATTTTCAAAAATTGAGTAAAGTCAATTTCATTTTTTGTGATGGTAATGCAATTTAAATCCCTTAAATAATACTTCAAAGTCAGAATAAAGTGTTGCATTTTTATTGCAAAGTGTAATTCAACTCACATAAAAGACCATTTAATTAAAAGATCGTCAAAAAGGTATAGAAATTTCTACGACTGAGAGAAAACTAATTTTACAGCGATACCAGTAATTAAAATATGTCAAAAGAAAAGCATTCTTAATAGAAGGCATTATTTATTTATTCATGTGATATTTTCTGTGTTACTTTTCGTTACAGTACTTACAGAAATTAATCTTGCCTCACAATACATTAAACTTGTAAAATATTTACAGACAAAATTAATTTATTTAAATATGATTATGCATTTGTTTACTATCGCATTAAAGTACTTTATTTCTGTACCTGGAACGAAAAATATTTCATAAAAATGAAGCAGAAAGACTCTTAATTGTGTGTGATAAATAACATAAGACAAATAAACGTGAAAATTTTGGAAATATACGTAAATTAAACTTGATTAATATTTAATTTTTACGAAGAGTTCCAGCCAAAATTATTTAATTCCACTATTTTAAAAATCGGTGTAAAAATATTACATTCGTATATAGTTATTCACAATTCATTAGCTCGAAAGATATTTAACGTAAAAAAACTACTTTTAACTAAGCAAAAACAACTGTGAACACTTGTTTTTAAATATACTTATTCAGAAAACAATCCTTCAGGTTTAGAAAAAAAAAATAAATCTACTCATACATAGGTATATACAGAATGCATATCATTCAGCGTAAATACTGCAGAAAAACTTCCCCTGCGACATCAATTAACTCATTTTATTATGATATAATTAAATAGAGTAAGAACAGCTCTTACGAAGCATAGAAATAAATGGGCCTTTAGAAAACTCTTAATTAGCCAAATTCCTAGCATAATAAACCAGCTGTTTGTCTCCCATGATAAACGACTGTAAGAAAATTGTGTGTAATTATATGGCAGGAGGCCAAGGTCTGTTAAGTGAACTACTGAATAAAATTCACAGACAATACATTAAAATGCAAGAAAATAATGCACAGTAACCGGGACAATTTTTCACTTGAGAAATGTAATTTGCAAATATAGAAAGAAAAAGTAAGAATGCCACAATTGGTAAATCCATATCTAATATATAAAATTCTCTTGTCCCAGTGTTAGTCACCTAACTCCTCCGAAACCACTAGACCAATTTTAATGAAATTTTCTATGTATATTCGTTAGGTCATAGAATAGGTTTTTAACTATGTCTCATACCCCTAAGTCATAAGGGCGGTCCACCCCAAAATGTTTAGCCCCCGAGTGCTATTCATTTCAATCAGGATTTGTGTGTAGACATTAGCGTGTCGAATCACTTTTCAAATGTGTTTGCCAGATAATGTGGAGAGGGGGGGGGAAGTTAATAAAATGTTGAAAGTCGCACAAGGTTTGCAATTTTTGATAATTGATCGCTAAATGTGGTGCCAAAACGCGACAATTTATTATAAATATATTTCGTGTATAGTTAGAAAACGCCTGGCGTATATTGTAAAAGAGTTTTATTAGGCGATTTTAATATAGATTTCTATTCCGAAGACGTTCTCTGTGAAACAAGAAAGGAAAACACTGTACACTCATGGATTATGATTCCCATTTCATGTCTTTGCGGCATAGTATGAATATGCCTATCGGACGAATATGCCTGGCGAAGATTGTAAAAAAGTTTCAGTAGGCGATTTTAAGATAGATTTCGATTCCAAAGATGCGTTTTATGGTACAAGAAAGAGTTGATTCCTATTTTAACATCCCCACTCTCACCAACCTAAAAATCCCCGTACTTTGGCGAGCTTTGCAGTCATGGGTCTCTGGGAGTTATGCACAAGTCTTAACGGTACTTACGTATTATCCCGGCGGTCCGGCAAGACAAGCAATTTTTAACCAAGTTAAATGCCGGGCACATGAAATTGTTGATGGTTTGGAATACGATTGTACGATACGGTAAGTACCATTTCAACGCTCCCAAAAGAACCAGATGTAAACAAACTAGCGATAAACGCACCAGTTAAGGAATCTGAAGACACTTAATTATTAAAACTACATTAATTGGCAATTCAAAATAAATAAAAATGTAACGGCATGCTTTACTTACATGTTGTTCCAAATCGCCATTTTATTTCTAAATTACGATTGCCACATTAATGCAAAAAATCATCATGGTAACTGCATATGTTTAATGATCGCCACCTTGGCGAGAGTCGAGGCGTTAAAGTAGGAATCAACCCAAGAAAGACAAACCGGTACATTCATGGATTATGATGCACATTCGAAACAATATATAAAACGATGAAGTATAATTGTAATATACTTGGCGAAGATTGTAAAATAGTATTAGTAGGCGATTTTAAGATAGATTTCGATTCCAAAGATGGGTTTTACGAAACAAGCAAGAAAAATACAGCACAGTCATAAATAATGATACACTTTTAAAACTTAATGGAATAAGTAAGAAAAATAGGGACAACGTATAACTAATGATACGATTTTAATATATAGCACTATAGTGTGTATTTAAAACCTGAAAGTGTTTCAGATTTTCATCCCTTTTTCTTTCCGAACATGTACCCTGTAAGGAAACTATTGTAATCATGAAAAAAATTCGACTTCGAGATTTTGATGTATTAACACGTTTTGAGGTCTTCTGAATTGATTTATGCTATTTTTACGAGATGTATGTTTGTATGTGTGTGTGTGTGTGAGTGTGTGTGTGTGTGTGTGTGTGTGTGTGTGTGTGTGTGTGTGTGTGTGTGTGTTTGTGTGTATGTGAGTGAACACGATAGCTCCTAAACGGGGCATTCGAGTGAGCTCAAATTGGGTATATATGTTATAAACCACCATCGTAAGACCGACATTGATTTTGATGTGTATAGAACTTATAGTTTTTCTGCTGGGCTACTACAAAGATTTCTTTTACATTATGGCTTATGGGGGGGGGGAAATTCTTGAAAGAGCTCTAGCGTTTAAACGGTACATTCGATTGAACTCATATTGGGTATATCTAATAAATAAAATTCTCATGTCACAGTGTGAGTTACCATACTCCTCCAAAACGGCTCGACCGATTTTAAAGAAATTTTATATGTATATTCGTTAGGTCTGCGAATTTGATTTTGTCTCATTCCCCTAAGTCACAAGGGCGGTCCACCTCAAAAATTTTAGCACCAGAGTGCTAATAAATTCAATCAGGATTTTTGTCTAGGCATTAGCGTATCGAGTCCCTTTTCAAATGTGTTTGCCAGATAACGTGGAGAGGGGGGGGGGCGTTAATAAAATGTTGAAAGTCGCACAAGGATTTGCAATTTTTGATAATGGATCGCTAAATGGGGAGCCAAAACGTGACAATTTATTATAAATATATTTCGAGTATAGTTAGAAAACGCCTGGCGTATATTGTAACACAGTTTTATTAGGCGATTTTAATATTGATTTCTATTCTGAAGAAGTGATTTGTGGAACAAGAAAGGAAAACACTGTACACTCATGGATTATGATTCCCATTTCATGTCTTTGCGGCATAGTATGAATATGCCTATAGGACGAATATGCCTGGCGAAGATTGTAAAACAGTTTCAGTAGGCAATTTTAAGATAGATTTCGATTCCAAAGATGTGTTTTATGGTACAAGAAAGAGTTGATTCCTATTTTAACGCCCCTTCACTCTCGCCAACCTAAAAAATCCCGTTCTTTGGCGAGCTTTGCAGTCATGGGTCTCTGGGAGTAATGCACAAGTTTCAACGGTACTTACGTATTACGGCTGTCCTCCAAGACAAGCAATTTTCACCAAGATAAATGCCGGGCACATGAAATTGTTGATGGTTTGGAATACGATTGGCAATAGTTTGCCAGCAAATTTGACGAAAAAGTAGTTTGGCGGAAGTGACCGCCGGCAAAATACGTACGTACCGTTTCGGCGCTCCCAAAAGAACCAGATGAAAACTAAAGTAAACAAATTAGCGATAAACACACCAGTTAAGGAATTTGAAGACACTTTATTATTACAACTACATTAATTGTCAAGGCCGAGGTTTTGGATTGCCATTAATTGGCAATCCAAATTAAATAAAAATGGAACGGCATGCTGTGCTTACATGTTGTTCCAAATCGCATTTTAATTCTAAATTATGACTGCCACATAAATGCAAAAAATTGTCATTGTAACTGCATATGTTTAATGATCGCCATCTTGGCGAGAGTAGAGGCGTTAAAGTAGGAATCAACCCAAGAAAGACATACATGGTATACGCATGTATTATGATGCGCATTCGAAACAATATATAGAACGATGAAGTGTAGTTGTAATATACTTGGCGAATATTGTAAAATAGTTTTAGTAGACGATTTTAAGATAGATTTCGATTCCAAAGATGGGTTTTACGAAACAAGAAAAAAAATACAGCACAGTCATGAATAATATACACTTTCCAACTTAATGGAATATGAGAGAAAAATAGGGACGACGCATAAATTATGATACGATTTTAATATATAGTGCTTTAGTGTGTATTTAAAATCTGAAAATGTTTCAGATTTTCATACTTTTATTATTATTTTTTTTTGGACAAAATTTTTTATGGAATGACTATGAATAAGTCTCAAGGCCAAACTATGTTTGTTTGTGGCTTAGATTTGAGCACGCCATGTTTTTCACACACGTGGCATGATCTCGAGTGGGCAAACCATGCAGTTTGTTTGTGTTAGCTAAAAATATTGTTCACTCTATTCCGTTAAGGGATTGATATTATTTTTTAGTAAAATTATTGTAATTAGCGATATATATAAATGTAAAGAATAAATTACAATGAATTAAAAATATAAATGTTTGGTATTGTGTTATTTTTATATTCCAGCATTGTTCACAGCACTCCATGCCTCTTCCACTCATATACCACATCCTCACACACTTACAATAAGTTAGTCATTTCTTTCTACTAAAATAATCCTAGGAATAATTTATATGGCAAAACAACGTTTGCCGGGTCAGCTAGTCTCTAATATATAAAATTCTCCTGTCTCTGTGTTAGTCACCTAACTCCTCCGAAACCACTCGACCAATTTTAATGAAATTTTCTATGTATATTCGTTAGGTCATAGAATAGGTTTTTAACTATGTCTCATACCCCTAAGTCATAAGGGCGGTCCACCCCAAAATGTTTAGCCCCCGAGTGCTATTCATTTCAATCAGGATTTCTGTGTAGACATTAGCGTGTCGAATCACTTTTCAAATGTGTTTGCCAGATAATGTGGAGAGGGGGGGGGAAGTTAATAAAATGTTGAAAGTCGCACAAGGTTTGCAATTTTTGATAATTGATCGCTAAATGTGGTGCCAAAACGCGACAATTTATTATAAATATATTTCGCGTATAGTTAGAAAACGCCTGGCGTATATTGTAAAAGAGTTTTATTAGGCGATTTTAATATAGATTTCTATTCCGAAGAAGTTCTCTGTGGAACAAGAAAGGAAAACACTGTACACTCATGGATTATGATGCCCATTCCAAACAGCATTTAAAATGTCTTTGCGGTATAGTTGGAATATGCCTACAGGAAGAATATGCCTGGCGAAGATTGTAAAACAATTTCAGTAGGCGATTTTAAGATAGATTTCGATTCCAAAGATGCGTTTTATGGTACAAGAAAGAGTTGATTCCTATTTTAACATCCCCACTCTCGCCAACCTAAAAAATCCCCGTACTTTGGCGAGCTTTGCAGTCATGGGTCTCTGGGAGTTATGCACAAGTTTTAACGGTACTTACGTATTATCCCGGCGGTCCGGCAAGACAAGCAATTTTTCACCAAGATAAATGCCGGGCACATGAAATTGTTGATGGTTTGGAATACGATTGTACGATACGGTAAGTACCGTTTCAAAGCTCCCAAAAGAACCAGATGAAAACTAAAGTAAACAAACTAGCGATAAACGCACCAGTTAAGGAATCTGAAGACACTTAATTATTAAAACTACATTAATTGGCAATTCAAAATAAATAAAAATGTAACGGCATGCTTTACTTACATGTTGTTCCAAATCGCCATTTTATTTCTAAATTACGATTGCCACATTAATGCAAAAAATCGTCATGGTAACTGCATATGTTTAATGATCGCCACCTTGGCGAGAGTCGAGGCGTTAAAGTAGGAATCAACCCAAGAAAGACAAACCGGTACATTCATGGATTATGATGCACATTCGAAACAATATATAAAACGATGAAGTATATTTTTAATATACTTGGCGAAGATTGTAAAATAGTTTTAGTAGGCGATTTTAAGATAGATTTCGATTCCAAAGATGGGGTTTACGAAAACA